>JAQGDQ010001298.1:0-45000 GCA_030141605.1 Tubiluchus corallicola | reverse complement strand
GCGCAGAAATCACAGCTAAATTATGCTAATTGCATGATGTTTCAATCGTTTTAGTGATAAAGAACATGTGTGATTGAAGTGCTGAATTATTCGAATCTATAGTTTTGCATTCGAATCGGGTTCGAATTGAAAAAACTCGTTCGAATCGAATTCGAGCGTTCGATGATCACCCCTACTAACTGTATATGTAGACTTACCAAGCAAATTTATGGCAAATGCTGAATTAAATTAATGTTTATGCTGCGACATTACTCTTGGTTTTTTACAATAATGCCATGGAGCCTCAGTCATTACATTTTTGATTTTATTGATTTTTGGCAGAAAGCTGTTGATTTTACAAGTAAATTACGTGTCGCAAAATAAAATTGTCGTCATCGCAAAATCAATGTGATTCCATTTTCCAATAATCCAGAATTTGCTGTGTGAAATTTGTTGTGATCATAAAAACTTTAAAATAGGCGATTAGCTAACAGTTTAACGTTGATCTTTCCTTGCAAGAATTTTTAACATTTACACCAGGGGTGTGCAAATTATCTGACTAGCCGGGCCACATTAAACTTTCCCGCAATTCCTGAGGGCCACAGGCAGTTTGATCAAGGAGCCAAGTACAGAAAGGCCCAATAACGATTTTTTTGCATCCGACCTACGTACATCATTACTACTACACTCAAGAAACTATTTTAGAAGTTATTAAAATTTATATTACAAACCATTTCTACTTTCAAGACAGATAGTGGTAATTTCATTACAATGCATATTAGTAATGTGTATCACACAGTCTGTGTAGTACAGTGACATTAAGCTACAACCATCTTGTAAGGGTTAATGGCATCCGATCTAGTAGAAAAAACTACCCGCACTATCTTTGGGATCGTGGCACGGACTTCAGCTGGATACACTCAATTAATCGCCCGGGCCACACTTTCATTAGGTTGACAAATCTCTTCGCGGGCCACACTTTCATTAGGTTGACAAATCTTTTCGCTGGCCGCACGTGGCCCGCGGGCCGCAATTTGCACACCCCTGAGTTACACTGTAGTACAGACTTCTCTAGTCAGTAATGCAGCATGTGAGCTGTGATATTTGAAGAACTGTAACAGGTGGTTTGAAATCACCGATTTTTTTTTGAATTTTTGTTTGCGAACAAAAATATCCGAGAAAATTTGTTAAAATGTAAGCCAAAACTGTAATATGTATTGTACATTTACCACCTAACCTCGGTTAGTTTTTTCCGTTATTAAAATTAACATTGCTTATCCGCTGTAGCACTTTCTAGTTGATAACCTATGTGATTTTAATCTGCATAACTGTAGTCTAGTTGAATAGCTGAATTCATGTATTAACACAGGAAGAAGATGATGGTATATGGGCATGACACCAGCTAACTAACGTATAATAACTCAGGTACTGGTTTGTGTGTGAACATTTGTCTGTAAAGTGCTGTATACTTAGCTGAAGTTGTTGTTCACAGTTTAGTGGCTTTACGAATATGATGCAGCATTGTTTGATGTGCCATTATTTAATGCATCATTGTTTGATGCGCCATTATTTAATGCGCCGTCGTTTGATGCGCCATTATTTAATGTAGACTGTACAATACTAATCAGCCACTACTTTTCTGCGTTGCCGTTGCCGTTGACGTGCAGTCTGTAGTTTTTAAATGTAGCAGTTGACAGACAAATGTGAACACGTAACACAGATGTCTATACAGCACTTATTAATGTGTTTTGCATGCCGCTTTGTTGATGTTATTTAGTGTGTAACTTGTTTGTTTTATGATATTATTTCTTTCTAATTTTGTTTCTTTACTTTTAGCTTTCCATCAGAATCTCCATAACAATTTTTAAGACCAACTTTCTTGGTCAGTGTATGTGAAATCCTACGTTATCCCGCTTCTTTCCCGTTTAGCTCCTTTTCATGCCTCATTTCACAATTAGTTTCCCTTTGGGACAGTTGGAATTGCTGACTAGTCACTGTGTGTGCCCGGCTTGCACAGTTAAAGCACAAGAAACCTTCAACTTACATAAAGCAAAGAAAATTCGTCTTGAAATTTTATACCACTTACTTACATACTGAATTTTTGCATATTAGACTTGCGTCCATAATTACGTTGTATAAAACATGTAAACTTAAACTCCCGCGATGACCGTTAGCGCAGCCATTTTGACCACACGTCATTGAATCAAGTTTAGATAACATTAAGTAAAGTTTGAAAAAATCAGAGCATTCGTAGCGCACAAGTCACTAAGTAAAATTTTAAGTTACTGTATCTTGTCAATAAGATTAAAAATGCGTTTTTGGTTAGGGAGTGGTGCCCCCTGGAGGGTGAGTCAGTGACATTTTACCAAACAGTGAAAGCATTTTAAATAATTAAAAATTTTCTTTTCTAGTTACATAAGTCTTTCCAAGCAGAATGCTGTGTAATATAGATTTGCATGGAAATTTTTTTGGGACATAATGTAACCTTGCCTTTTCTTCCACCGATTTACGTTTGCCTAGGTGACGTCATGCAATGGAACAGTTTTGCTGGAGATTTAAAATGAAAACAAACAAAAATTCCTTTCAGCGCGACTACGACGTACGCATAAAATTGCTGTAAAGTAATGTAATTTCTTAATTACCCCTTTTCTTGTCCGTTAAGCATTTCTAGGCCCCAGTTTGTGAATGGATGATTTAAAACCAGAAAGATCATTCCTGAGTGGTTTAAATTTGTCATATTGCCTCGGGTCTATTTTCCTTAGTGAGGAAGTTGTCAGACAAGCATGGTGTAGATACTTCTGCTGGTTTTACGTCTCTTCTCAGAGGATTATCTTTGATAACAAGCAAGATTCCAGTCCGGCCACAGCTACCCATGCAAACAGTTAGACCTTGATGTTGATTACCATCTTGCAGCCTGCTGAGTTGTATTTAAAAACGGGGGGAATAAAACTTCTAAGCATGATTATGTCTGTACTTGACGTGTACATTTTTGCATGACTTGCACGATTGCATGTTCTTGTTATTCTGTGTGTTCTAGAGCTGGCTGGACGGTGGTCATCGTGGACCGGTCATGGTGCTCTCGGACGGCACGACGTGGACGGTCATGTATAATTGGAACTCTGTGCACGAGGGTGAACCTGAACATGAACTTGTCGAATGAACATCAGCGACGAACGTTTTGCTGCACGTTTTGCATGTTCATTTAATGTTCTATAGGTTTTACACGTCAAATGTAGACACAGGAAAGTTCAAATGTGACTTAGATAAGTCAAATGTAGACACAGGAAAGTTCAAATGTGACTTAGGTAAGTCAAATGTAGACACAGGAAAGTTCAAATGTGACTTAGATAAGTCAAATGTAGACACAGGAAAGTTCAAATGTGACTTAGGTAAGTCAAATGTAGACACAGGAAAGTTCAAATGTGACTTAGGTAAGTCAAATGTAGACACAGGAAAGTTCAAATGTGACTTAGGTAAGTCAAATGTAGACATAGGAATTTCGAATGTGTTTTGGTAACTCAAATGTGACTTAGGTAAGTCAAATGTAGACATAGGAATTTTGATGAAAAGATAAAACCAAATTCAAATTCAAATAACTTTGAAAAATGCGTTGTTTATCCTCAAACTAAATTCTTTGATAAACCATAACGTTGGTAGAAAAGAATAAATCGGTTCCCACTTCCCAATAAACAGTGAATCACTAATTAGTTTTTTAAGTAATGCAGTAGTACTGCATTAATGAATTAGTTTCTCTCAAGAAACATTACTTATTTTAAGAATGTATTGTTTTCTCTAACAGTTCCAATGGTATGTAAAGTTTACAGAATATTAGTGAACTATTAGTAGACCTATAAAGTTATAATTTTCACAGCAATTATTAAATTGAAATTAAAGGAGATTAAATTTAACATCCTTAAACTTCAACACCTATCCCACATTTGAGATACCAATGTCACATTTGACTTGACATGTGTCTACATTTGACTTACCAAAAGCGCTTAAGATTTGTTGAAAAGCATTGTTAACACATTTGAACTACCTAAGTCTACATTTGAGTTACCAAGACACATTTGAATTACCTTAATCTACATTTGAGTTAACGCAGGTCTACATTTGACATGTAAAACCTGTATTTCTGTTTTGCATTGTGATTTTTTCACTCTTTTTTCACTAGCACAGCTTGTTTGTACGAGTTTCAAACTATTTTGTTCAAGAATTTCTGCATTCTGTCAGTAGGTGGCACCACTCGGGCACCGCTAGAGTTTAAAAAATCTGATGCACAAGCAGTTAGGGGGTCTGACGATTATAAAATGGGAGTGCTGTAAACTCCTCCAGTTTATCTCATAGTTAATCCAATAAACACAGAGTACCAATCCTAGATATATAACGTGCAAATCATCACATAACTATAAAAAAAAACTATTGAAAAGAGGAAAAAATAACCTAACGAATTAGGCGAATCATATGACGTTTGCTTGTAAGAATAGCAAGCGTCAAATGGTCACCTGTACAAGGGTGACGAAGGAATTTATAACTTTAGAATGAAGCCCGTATAAATAATTCAAGGTTAACCTAATTGAACGACTCTAGGTTGATTTGCAAAGGTTGTAGGAACAGGAATAAACTAGTTTGCAATACTGAGAATGAAAGATCTAACAGCAGAGTAGAACTCAATCACAGGAATCCATGACATGAGGCTTCAAATGAGATCTAAATTCTGGTACACAAACTTCTTCAAACGTGAAAAATTCTGTTTTAATAAGTATATTTTATCTACATTTACCTAGGTAATACTCATTGTATTGTATTGTAGTAGTCATATATCTTAAAAGCAAGTTCGTACTACACTGCAATGCGGATGACCCATTAGCTTAAGCTTAATTTATTTAGTGTCAAGATTATCTATCCAGCAAAATGTGAATAGTCAAGCATAAAACTGATCTGAGAGAGTTAAGTTTTCACCCCCCCCCCACTGTTCATACAATTTAATAAGTTTGCGTGCTTGGTAATTTTTCCCACCGGACACAGCTAAACAGCAGAACTCTCCACCACACTTACATTTTACTGCATTTTAGACCATTTTGCTGTTGCTAGAAGCCCTTTCCTCAGACAAGTTCACTAGTTTAATACTCACCTCAAACTTGTGACTCATAATTTTCACTACTACTGTGAAAGGGGGGATCCCAGGCTCATTGAGCCCACCCCCTAAATGTAGAAGTGCAGTTATAGTTTGCTAAAAACTGTCTAGACAACAGAAATCGATAGCAAACTTAGAGAAAGATAAGTTATTGTAGTTACCATAGTTAAAAATGAAGAACCTGAAGTGAAATATTCAAACAAAGTATTTTGCCTCTTAATTTATTAGTATTTTCGCTTAGTCATTGTGACAGCGAGCAAAACCTACTTGTCAGATTTTGTTTAAAATCAGCTGTAACAATGGTCGCCAAGTGTTGTGATACACAACTGTGAAATTAGTTCCTGTGATCCATATTAAGCATTTGATATCGTTGAAGAAGAAACGTCGTGCTTTCTTGCCTAAAACTGTGAGATTACCGTAAACAGGTTTAGACCGACTATGTCAAGCTCTGCACATTTGTTAGCCAGTCTTAAACTGTAGCTCAAAAAATCTACCCTATAAAACAGGGGTGTGCAAATTATCTGACTACATTAAACTTTCCCACAATTCCTGCGGGCCACAGGCAGTTTGATCAAGGAGCCAAGTACAGAAAGGCCTAATAATGATTTTTTGCATCCGACTTGCGTACATCATTACTACTACACTGAAGAAACTATTTTAGAAGTTATTAAAATTTATATTACAATCCATATATTTTTACTTTCAGAACAGATAGTGGTAATTTCATTACAATGCATGTTAGTAATGTGTATCACACAGTCTGTGTAGTACAGTGACATTAAGCTACAACAGTCTTGTAAGGGTTAATGGCATCCGATCTAGTAGAAAAAATTACCCGCACTACCCGCGGGCCGCAATTTGCTATTTTTATATATTTTATTACTATTTATATTCATTTGTTTACGTGACTGTTTACTTTATTTACATTCATAAATAAAAAGTACTCACACGTGCATTATTATGTTGAAATGCATAGTAGTAGAGATGTGTCTTGCATGGACATGTGCAGTAGTGGAGATGTGTCTTGCATGGTCATGTGCAGTAGTGGAGATGTGTCTTGCATGGTCATGTGCAGTAGTGGAGATGTGTCTTGCATCGTCATGTGCAGTAGTGGATATGTGGTTTGCATTTTTTTGTGTTATAGTTAGAACCTTGTTATTGTTTCTTGGCAAACTTTAATGGCAAACCATTTTTATTGCATCTTGACACCCTCATCCGGTTATAATTATTATAGTTTGTTTATTTTGTTTATGATATTAATAGACAGGTTTTAAAAATAACTATTATATGTATATATATGAGTTTAATTCAAGAATTTTATTTTGACTGTGATGTGGCCGTTGTGATTGTAGAATATGTTTTTATAATAAAATTGCCGGGAGAATTTGATAAAGAAGTTTTAGTAGTTCTGCTAATCAGCATTAGTATGCATATTGTTTAAGACAGTAAAGGCACATTCACACTAGCGAGTTTTCTCTTCGAGTTAACTCAGTAAGTTATACGCCCAGTAATTCGCAAGCATGCTTAAACTAGAGAGCAAAACTTGTTGCGAGTTACTCTCTAACAGCAAGCCTAAGCTGACGTTCCCTTCTCTATTCACTGTGAGAAGTGTGGAGAGTAACTCGCTGAGGCATTCACACTAGGCAGTAACTCACCCACTAATTCACAAGCAGGCTTAAGACTAGAAAGCAAAACTTGTGAGTTACTCTCTAACAGCAAGCCTAAGCTGACGTTCCCTTCTCTATTCACTGCGAGAAGTGTGGAGAGTAACTCGCAGAGGCGTTCACACTAGACAGTAACTCACCCACTAATTCGCAAGCATGCTTAGACTAGAGAGAAAAACTTTCTACGAGTTACTCTCTAACAGCAAGCCTAAGCTGACGTTCCCTTCTCTATTCACTGCGAGAAGTGTGGAGAGTAACTCGCAGAGGCGTTCACACTAGACAGTAACTCACCCACTAATTCGCAAGCATGCTTAGACTAGAGAGAAAAACTTTCTACGAGTTACTCTCTAACAGCAAGCCTAAGCTGACGTTCCCTTCTCTATTCACTGCGAGAAGTGTGGAGAGTAACTCGCAGAGGCGTTCACACTAGACAGTAACTCACCCACTAATTCGCAAGCATGCTTAGACTAGAGAGAAAAACTTTCTACGAGTTACTCTCTAACAGCAAGCCTAAGCTGACGTTCCCTTCTCTATTCACTGCGAGAAGTGTGGAGAGTAACTCGCAGAGGCGTTCACACTAGACAGTAACTCACCCACTAATTCGCAAGCATGCTTAGACTAGAGAGAAAAACTTTCTACGAGTTACTCTCTAACAGCAAGCCTAAGCTGACGTTCCCTTCTCTATTCACTGCAAGAAGTGGGGAGAGTAACTCGCGGGAAATCAGCTTATAACAGCTGTTGGACAGTTTGCAATAACATGCCGACAGTAATTCACAAGCAGGCCTAAGATTAGAGAGCAAAACTTGTTGCGAGTTACTCTCTAAAAGCAAGCCTAAGCTGACGTTCCCTTCTCCATTCACTGCGAGAAGTGGGGATAGTAACTCGCCGAGGCATTCACACTATACAGTAACTCTCAGGAAATCAACTTGCAGCGGCTGTCGGAGTGTTTGCAATAACATGCCGACAGTAACTCACAACAGAAAACTTTTAAACGTGTGCGGTAAGGTAAATGACTCAGTGGAAAACACCATTGAAGAACCTACCATACACGCTATAGGAAAAAATACAGAAAAACAATAAGTAGCGATAAAATGAGTTAACTCTTTATTTTCGTGCACAACTTCTCAAGAAACCTTTTTTCCTAAAAAGTTGCAACAAACAATGAGGTGCCCATTGTTATCGTCTACATTTCAATTTTGTTGACTGATTGTGCTACTAACATGTGTTACAGATAATTAAATAATCATCTTATAGATAATTAAATAGTGAAAAAGCTAAATATGTGACCTGGTGAGACATTGTTTTTTCTTTAGGTGCGGGGTCTGTAACTTTAGGCACCGGGTCTGCGACCCTGGCAGCTTCTAATGAGTAATGTCTCGTATATTGTTTTCCTTAAGAAAGTCCTTAAGATCAGAACACCTGCCTGCCATCAAGAACTTTGAAGCCAATAATAGTGCGCCTCTTTCTGCATTAGTTTTATCATTGGGTTTTTCTTCTCTAGCTAAGGGTTAGCTTACAAAATTTTTGATGTTGGCATCCTTCTGTCTCGGAAGACAATGGAATGTGCGCCAAGAGAGTCCGATCCTTGAACGTCTCCAGGGCGCACGCCTGGGCAAGGTGTATGGAGATCTTGAGTTGCCCAGACAACAGGAACCCCCTCTCTTCCTCGCTGGTGTAGTCCAAAGGAAAGCAGAGCGATACGTTTGGCACCAGGTTGGCTGCCGGAGTCAGTGAGCATGCTGCACTGGTCCGCCTTCGGGTCTCCACTCCTGATTTGGAAGGTTTACTCCTCTACACATGGCCGTTGGGTCACTTGACCTCCTCCGCCCTCTAGCCGTTGGCTGCTTGTGCAGCTCCTCCGCCTAGTGTCGAGATACAGTGTGGGCATCCCGCAAGCCTACAGCACGTGGTATTCCTAGGCAGTCACCTATCCAAGTACTAACCAGGCTCTACGTTGCTTAACTTCGGCGATCAGATGAGAACCGGTGTTTTCAACGTGATTTGGCCGTAGTCAGCTTACAAAATATTTCAGTTATAAATGACGATGAATCGCGGGTCTTGCAAAAAAGAAGTACATATCAACTCTTAGCCACTTTATGATCTTACAAAGGACAAAGAACGTATATTTTTAGTTGTTTATGTCATAGCAGCAAATCAATAATCCTAAAGAATTTTAAGATACTTTTCTTTCAACTCTTTTTTCATGACTAAACATACATGTTTATCCACTTTTGCTAGCTACAAGCGGAAAATTAATTTTTTTCTTCCTTTGACTCTAGGTCCTCATAACATTAATTTTAAATACGTAATAGTTAAATTATTATTTAAAGATAGTCACGTGTGTCTCTTCTTTCCCATTATTTTATTATAAACTAACACATTCGTATAATAATTCAATTTTCATTCATCTTAAATGCAAAATCTGATAATTTTTAATTACCTGGTTCAAGCGCATTAACTAATTAATTATATTAGTAACAATCCTGAGAGGGTGGCTGACCTCGATAACTTATAGTTCTTACGCCACCCTTTCACCACTAATCAATAATTACTTTTGCACTTTGTAATATTATTGTATGTTGTACAGATTTATAAATCTCTTAGTTTTGTATTTTGCTATTTTAAAAATGGTGATAAACTAATAAACTTACTCATTTACTTACTTACAATACAATAGGTGTTTTTTGATATTTTCAGGGCAAGCTGATAAAAAGATAAACTACTGTAGGTAATAAGTTCGCCTTTCTCTCCACTAGTTGGCAGCACTAGGTCAATGAAGCACAGCGCAGAATCCAGCAAAAGTTAGTCAAGTTTATGTGACGTTGTTCACAGTAATTGCAATTTTTTGAACATGTTAGTTGAATTTATCAATTGTACATAGGTTTGTAATTTGAGTAGTTATTAAGGTATGTGAAATAAGAACAAAACGCCGCCATTTTAACCTGCACTTTAGCAATCTGTGTGCGTTTTATATAATAAGTTGTTACTCGTTTATATACCTGTATCTACGTCATAATGTATATATAAAATTGTCGAATTGTTCGTAGAATTTAGCGCAGTAAGAATAATGTCTATTTAAAAGCATCCCTAGAAAGATTAACCCTTTCATACCCGTTGTATCCTGTGGGATACGAGAATATTTTCTGCCTTTAAAATTAATAAAATTTTAAAACTGACAGTTATTTGATCTGTTAATAGTTATTTTGATTTAAGCCAATAACAATAGACTAAAAATGGTGATAAAATGGCAAACTAAAAAACTACATAGCATAAAAAGCTGTGCAAGGTACAGTACTTTAGAGACGACTTTGTACAGATCATTGAATCCCAATGTATCCCGTGGGATACAGGCTATATTTAGCACGCGGGCACAGGTAGAAAAAAAATTATTATGTGTAAACAAGATGGACATACTGAACAAATGTACCAAGCCAAAAAAAAAATTTCTTATTAAAAAAATAATTTGGGACTGAAAGGGTTAATTCTGTAAAAAAGGTTTTAATAAGCAAAATACAACTGGATCTAATGTGATCACATAGTAATAGAACTAGATTGTACTTCTAAAGATGTTTCTACGGTGCTTAAAACTCTTGATACTTCCAAGGAGAAATTTTCTATTTTCTTTTTACATTTCTGCACTCTGAGGTAAAACGCAATCATCGCATTTAGTTAAATATTAACAAGGTATTTATTTTAGATATTTTTAAATACTATGTCTGGATTTTTCACAGCAGATCATAACTCATAATTAATTATTTATTTATTTATAGCATTTATTTTACCATATATGAGTACGAATAGCTGGTATGATTAATTATGTGTTACGGCCTGCTATGTATAGGATTTACACGTCAAATGTAGACACAGGAAAGTTCAAATGTGACTTAGGTAAGTCAAATGTAGACAAAGGACATTTGACTTGACATGTGTCTACATTTGACTTACCAAAAATGCTTAAGATTTGTTGAAAACCATTGTTAACACATTTGAACTACCTAAGTCTACGTTTGAGTTACCAAGACACATTTGAATTACCTAAATCTACATTTGACTTCCCGTAGGTCTACATTTGACGTGTAAAACCTATACTATCCACTGTCAAGGTTTCATATTTTTTGTATCGATGTGCCGAACAGAAATGTTTTATTATTGTTTGCAAGCTTTTATGGAAATACGTGTTCTTTTTAATATTTGTTTATTGTAAAGGAGATATTGTATGCAATTAGAAGCTTGACATGTGCAGTTTAGACTAGGTAATGCTTTAAGAAGCTTGCTGTTATAATGCTATTGTGCTTGGATGGTCAGATGTCCAAGTTGGTTGATAATTTAATGCATAAACTATTAACTAATATTAACTATAAACCAATCATTATCATCATTATTCGTATGTGTAAATTTAACGTATTTGTCTGCGTGTGTTAAAATATTACCTAAATTACTAATCAGAATCCATTTAAACCAGGGGTGTGCAAATTATCTGACTAGCCGGGCCACATTAAACTTTCCCGCAATTCCTGCTGGCCACAGACAGTTTGACCAAGGAACCAAGTACAGAAGGATTTTTTGCATCTGACCTGTGTACATCATTACTACTACACTCAAGAACCTATTTTAGAAGTTTTTAAAATTTATATTACAATCCACATATTTTTACTTTCAGGACAGATAGTGGTAATTTCAGTACAATGCATATTAGTAACGTGTATCACACAGTCCGCAAGTGGCCCGCGGGCCGCAATTTGCATACCCTTGACTTAAAGTGCGTAATTCATCATCATCTTTGGAATCACTGACGTGACCCTGCTGATTACTCCACTCCATGCTGCCCTGTCACCCTCAACCTCCCATGTGTCTGTAGTTTTAACATCTAACGGTGTGTTGATAAGATCTTTTTGGATGAAATTGATGTAAGTCAGCAGCTGTCCTCCTTGTGGCTTCTTTTCTTTCTCCAGCGCTTCTTTAAAATTTGATTTTAATGGACTGTCAACTGGTTGACGTATAACATGTCCTATCCATCTTAATCTTCTCGTTTTGATCTTAATTGTCCATTCTTCTGTCTTGACTTTATGATACAGATCTCCTGGTTTGATATTTTCTTTGGCCATTTTATTCCTAGAATGTCCCTGTAGTTTCTTTTTTGAAATACATCAATTTCTGATTTGTGTTGTGCTTTGATTGTCCATAATCTTGAGTTATAGAGAAAAAGCGCAAAATAATTTAAATTATTAAAGTGTAATTTACACTAAACTGCATTTTTGCCAAGAGTGGAAAACTTTGTACATCACTTGTTTTGCTTTAAAGTAATCTATGCCTCACTGGCAAGAGTGGAAAACTTTGTACATCACTTGTTTTGCTTTAAAGTAATCTGTGCATCACT
The DNA here is from genome assembly GCA_030141605.1 of Tubiluchus corallicola. Classification (NCBI taxonomy): domain Eukaryota; kingdom Metazoa; phylum Priapulida; class Priapulimorpha; order Priapulimorphida; family Tubiluchidae; genus Tubiluchus; species Tubiluchus corallicola. Next base: position 32,843 of record JAQGDQ010001298.1, on the reverse strand, counting down.
GGCAAGAGCGGAAAACTTTGTACATCACTTGTTTTGCTTTAAAGTAATCCATGCTTCACTGGCAAGAGTGGAAAACTTTGTACATCACTTGTTTTGCTTTAAAGTAATCTATGCCTCACTGGCAAGAGTGGAAAACTTTGTACATCACTTGTTTTGCTTTAAAGTAATCTGTGCATCACTGGCAAGAGCGGAAAACTTTGTACATCACTTGTTTTGCTTTAAAGTAATCCATGCTTCACTGGCAAGAGTGGAAAACTTTGTACATCACTTGTTTTGCTTTAAAGTAATCTATGCCTCACTGGCAAGAGTGGAAAACTTTGTACATCACTTGTTTTGCTTTAAAGTAATCTATGCCTCACTGGCAAGAGAGGAAAACTTTGTACATCACTTGTTTTGCTTTAAAGTAATCTGTGCCTCACTGGCAAGAGTGGAAACTTTGTACATCACTTGTTCGCAAGAGAGGAAACTTACTGAAACAGTAGCACTATGAGGGGCAGTTGCAGGTTTCAGAACAACGGTGAGCCCAACAGAAAAGCAGTTAGGGGGTGTGGGGGAACAATGTAACCTCCCCAGCGAGGTCCACCCGGACAACAATACTTTTTACTGCATTTCAGACCACATCCTGGATTCTAGAGGCCACTTCCTCTAGGAAGCCACTTCCTCACTAGTTTATAAAACGTATCACCTGCCTTTGACTCAAAAATACGTACCAATATTTTCACATACGCTATACAGCATACATGATGTACGTAACTTTCATCTGTTTTCTTGTGATATTTGATTTTTACAGATACAAGACACCTGTAGGATTACCCAAATTGTTCTAACACTTTTAATTCAGAGAAAATATTAATTTGGTGTGTTGTAACAGTTACTGTGCAAGGAAGGGCCCAGGTCCCTTGGGCCCACCCACTAAATCCGCCACTGACTGAGAGTTTTGCGCATTTCTGATGAGACACTTAACTTATGGAATAATGCAGTTAATGTGTGTTTTGAATGTGCTTTGTTCATAGCAAAATCTGAGTTGTTCACGAATCATTGTGTCTTCATTGTATATGTAAGTAAGTATTATGTACTGTTGTTTTATGTAGATTACTGTTTTCATAATTGCCTTGTAATCTTGTATTGGGATATGATAGGATAAGAAAGCTTTATGTTTATAGACTTGCAAAATTCAACACAATTGTGCGTAAATCTACCATGCCGCATGCTGTCGCTTACAGAGTTGCAAAATTTAACACAATTTTGCGTAAATCTACCATGCCGCATGCTGTCGCTTACAGGGTTGCAAAATTTAACACAATTGTGCGTAAATCTACCACGCCGCACGCTGTCATTAAATTTGTGATATAGAAATCTATAAACAGCTAAGCTATTTAGTTTCTGCATAATGCTTAATTTTGCCATAAGTTTGCATAATAATTAAATATATTATTAATATAAATCATTCTTTATTTTCCTATCTTTGATGTTGAGATTTCATTTAAATTATTCAGCACTGATGGCTTACAATAGTTCAGTAAGATATTAATTTCATAGGTAGTGTTAAACAACTATTTTCCTAAGAAAATAGTACCATACTATTTATAGTATTCATTAGTGAACAAGAATGAGTTTGGTTTTGTGTGAAAATGTCAGACCTGTTTTGTGATAATATTGCACCTCACTGTGTTGTGTTTAGATGTACTGCAGTTCATATTCAGTTTCAAATTCAACAGGTTGTAATAAAAATAACTACAAGTAGTCTAATAAACAGACTTACTATAATAAAAAAGTCTTTTTATTTATAGATTTTCTACTTCATTATTATTATTATAACTGTAACACAACTTAACTGTAAAGTGTTAAAGTGGAGCAAATGCTGCACATGCGTACTACTGTTATCTATCCGATGTGAAATATTATAATGGGCCGCGTATAACGACAGTGTTATTTCTTACTATACTTTTGTGAAATGTCATAATGGCTTAAATGGTGCACGTCCTTACTACTTCATTCTGTCTGGCATGATGAATGGAACTCGTCTTCTACTAGGGTAGTCACTTACATTGTTAGACTTCGTATAAGGGAATGAGATATAGTAGTATGACAATATTACGTGTTTGCTGTAGACGTAATGGGCATTGTTATGATGATATCAGGAAAGATTTACTTGCTGTTTGATGATGATGATGACGATGATGATGATCATGGTGATGATGGTGGTGGTGATGATGATGATGATAGTGATAATGATGATAATGATGATGGTGGTGGTGATGATGATGATTATGATGATCATGGTGATGATGGTGGTGGTCATGATGATGATGATGATCATGGTGATCATGGTGGTGGTGGTGGTGGTCATGATGATGATGATGATGATGATGATGGTGGTGATGATGATGGTGATGATCATGATGATGGTGATGATGATAATAATGTTGATGATGGTGACGTTGGTGATGATGATGATGATGGTGATGATGAGTACTTAACCTGTCTGCCATCTATCGATAGAGAACATAAACAAACATGAATATGCCGATTAACTTTGCGATGTATTTTCATTATACGGATTCGAATATTTCACTAGAGTTTACAAACTTCAAGGATAAAAACTTGATTTCATTTTAGAACAGAAGCTTAATAATGTGCGCGATGATTACAGTGATGATGTGCGGTACGATCTCCCAGGCTCTGTTGCAAAGATCCTGCTTGCAGTAACAGATCTCTCCCACTGAATCCTTGACTCCACGTTCTTGCAGTGCTTCACACTCCATAGCCTTGAGTTCGTCGGTTGCATCTAACTTGAAGCATAGCCTGGCTAATGTTAACTCTGCTAAAAACAATAGATTTATGCATCTCAGAAAACAGGTTTAAACTCGCCAGGCAAATTTATTGCTATGATACCTGTTCCAGGACTAGGCTTTCTGGCCTTAATGCACATTTTGTTAAATAAATTTGTCTATCATATACTTTAAGAAGTGATTATTTATATTATATACATACATCATTTTATTCGTACTCTTGGTACAATCACATCAAATAAACAAACAGATCAACAAGCAAAATAACATTAATTAACAAGATTAGTAAACAATGTGAATATACACAATTAAGTGAGAGTAAGATATGTTAGTATTTCGTACAACTCATTCCTGTCAAAAAAATCAAGACAATTACGTTCTAGAGACCATGTAACTTCTTTAATGAAATTTACAGTCCGTATTTGTTCATCGCTAGCATTATCTCTTACATCTAATGTGCAAGAAAAAACTTTAGAAAGAAAATTCTCATTTGTGTAAAAAGTTTTCCACACGAATATCGAGAAATGTACGTAGAAACGTTTGATAAAAGAATTCAATTTCTTGGCTGCTTTGCAATCGGAAAACGGAAATAAACAATGCAATTCAATTCAACTGAAACGAAGTAATGGTGGATTTTAGGTAATATCAGCACGGGATTCATGTACTACTACTACTAATAATAATAATAATAATAATAATCTTAATTTAAAGTCGACTTTTGGGTCAACAATTAACATTAGCTCAAAGAGCTATTATCACCGACTGTAAATAACAACCTACAACTACATAACAGACTATTATTATTACCCCACTTTTACCCTAAATACCACGCGTCAGGCAGGGCAACAGCAGGTACCATTTTTAAAGTCTTTGGTATTACCCGGCCGCTGGTTCGAACTCACGACCTCTTAGACGGAAAGCAGACACATTACCACTAGACTAAACCCTAAATACAAAGCGCACGTGGTTTAACGCTGAGTTGCACATTTTAACACTGATGATAATATTAAACATAAAAATATGATATTTAGTTGATATTTGGTTAACATTTTGATGGTGATCATGGTTCTGCTAGTTTGTGTCTCAGCTAGATTCCGGCCCCGCCACAGTGACCTGCATTTGAGGAGCTGCCGTAGGATGTTTGCATTCTTCATTGAGGTGGGAAGAGCATAGGCCTACATTCTTTTGTCTAATCTGGTTATTGGTCCAGTATCTCATTTTAGAAAATATATATATATATAGTATTATAATATATGACAATACAACGTAGAATGAACCCAAAATTTTGATTTTCGTATTTTCTAAAAACGCATATTGGACACTCGCTTGTAAGGAAAACTCGGTTATAAGGTGCTTGCTGATAAGGGACCACCAGCACCGGTCCCGATTTTTCGTAACGGTTTTTCTATGTAAAAATCTTTGTATATAAGTTACTCGGATATAAGGGACCCTATGATCAAAGCGAAATTGATCGATTTTTAACCTCAATTTTTCGCAAACTCGGCCTTCGAACAGCTCAGTTTCCGCGGTCACATACATCTCGCATCACTGAAGGAGCTTCCTACATACAGTTTGTACTGAATGTGTAGCAATAATCCATAAAAATATGGGTAAAAGTACAGGTCTAGATACGCCCTCGGTCTGACTCAACTTCAGCTATAAGGGACATCGGATATAAGGGACGATTTTTTCCGGTCTGGAGGTGTCCCTTATATCCGAGGTTGATTGTAATTGTTTTGTTTAGGAAAGATTTTTACAACGCAAGCTAACACTTGTTTACCTTTTCCCCTCAAACTCATTTTTAATCATTTATTTTCAGACTTGGCCTTACCAGTTTCCTTGTTGAACGCTTCTCCTTTTCCGCAGAAATCACAGTTATCTTCTACAGGCACCCCTTCGGCTTCAAATGGGTCAATGCAGTAAGCTCTGTTTATAAGGTCACGTTCACACTCATAACATCTCACCTTTTTGCCTTCGTTTCCTATAAAAGAAAACAATATAACAAGAATTGCAATAAGACTTTTCACGTGGTTGATGATGACCGTGGAAAGGTCAAAGGTTAAGTGTATCAAACAACGCATTTGTTGTCACTTGACAACGCCTCGCAGCCCACGCGCTTGTAATAGTAACAGTCTTAACAGCTAGCGAGAACCTTACCTAGTTCATTTTTCTTGTTCCCAAACAAGATCCTGCCAGTAAATCACTCTACCCACAAACTAATGCATAATTAAGTAACGTCCACGTAAAACAACTGAAGTTACTGAACTGATACAACAGACAACTTTGCTTTACACACATGTCACGTGACAGTTGTAGTTAAGGCGCGTTGCTGTAGTACACTCAACATTTGACCTACAGCAAACGGCTTAAGTTTATTGTATTAAGTTTCTACAATAGAGAATCTCAGAGTTTCAGGTGCCTTCCCCGGGTTCCCCCCCTTGCGATCCCTAGTCTCTGGCCCGTCTTAATACATGGGTACCGTCGGCAGTTGCCTGGGGGCTCCACGAGCACAGAGACCCCGCGCCTGGCGCTCATGAGAGGCACTTCATTGCCTCCAAGCAGTCCTAAACAGATTATATACTATAAATTCAAAATCGGCCCAAGGACGTAATTCCAAAAATACGTTCAGCAGGGCCAAAAATACGTTCAGCAGACCCAAAAATACGTTCGGCAGACCCAAAAATACGTTCAGCAAACCCAAAAATACGTTTAGCAGACCCAAAAATAGGTTTAGCAGACCCAAAGATAAGTTCAGCAGACCCAAAAATAGGTTTAGCAGACACAAAAATACGTTCAGCAGACCAAAAATACGCTTAGCGGACCCAAAAATACGCTCAGCAGACCCAAAAATAGGTTTAGCAGACCCAAAGATACGTTCAGCAGAACCAAAAATACGTTCAGCAGACCCAAAAATACGTTCAGCAAACCCAAAAATACGTTCAGCAAACCCAAAAATACGTTCAGCAAACCCAAAAATACGTTCAGCAAACCCAAAAATAGGTTTAGCAGACCCAAAAATACGTTCAGCAGACCCAAAAATACGCTTAGCGGACCCAAAAATACGCTCAGCAGACCCAAAAATACGTTTAGCGGACCTATGACCCAAAAATTTGCGCGGAATGAATTAATGGCGCAGGGGAAATTGCATGGGAAAAATAACCCTTTTTTTTTTTACTTATATTCGTCCAAAAATAGCCGACTTTTTTTAGATTGCTTGTTCTAACTTCATTTTTACTTACCATTTTTGGCTTGTTCTGTGCTCGAGTTTCTAAAGGTGCACTGGAGCCATAGCCAAAAGAGAAAGATTCGAACTGGCGCCGTGCTCATAATAACGAATGATTTTTAATTTTTAATGTGACACAACGCAAAAATTTATGATTCATCTACGTAGCACACACTGAGAGATGCATTTCCCTGTTCTTAAGTCTGCTTTAGCAAAAAACAGAATTACCAGGGATTTTGAAAGAACTTCTAGTATTTAGAACAACTTTACGCATTGTTTAAAACTTCGTACACGCATTGTTTTAACAACGTAATCATAATTTCGAAATTTCATCATGTTTTTAGTTAATTCTATGTTGAGATTATGCCATTGATTAACAATATAGGGCTGATAAAGTGCGATTACAAAACGGTGTCCAACGTGGAAGTGCATAAATGTTGAAACAAGTTCTGCTGATGTGGTTGTTTGGCATTTTTAATTCTACGTAAGTATATTTTAATTTAATGTCAATTCATAGATGTTAACTGATGAGAAAATATGTCGAGAGAGAGATAGAGTGAGTGAGAGAGAGTGAAAGGGAAAGAGAGAGGGTAGAGAAAGTGAAAAAGAAAGAGAGAGGGAGTGAGAGAGAGAAAGTGAGAAAGAGTGAAAGGGAAAGAGAGAGACTAGAAAAGAGAGAGAGAGAGTGAAAGGGAAAGAGAGAGAGAGACAGACTGAAAGAGAGAGGGTGAGAGAGAGTAAAAGAGAGGGAGAGAGTGAGAGAAAAAGAGATAGTGTGTGTGAGAGAGAGTGAAAGAGATAGCGAGAGAGAGTGAAAGAGAGAGGGAGTGAGAGAGAGTGGAAAAGAAAGAGAGAGAGGGTGAGAGAGTGAAAGAGAGGGAGAGAGAGAGAGAGTGAAAGAGAAAAAGAGATAGTGAGAGAGAGAGAGTGAAAGAGAAAAAGAGATAGTAAGAGAAAGAGAGTGAAAGAGAAAAAGAGAGAGAGTGAAAGAGAAAGAGACTGACAAAGAAAACAAGAGAGATGGAGAGAAGAGAGAACGAGAGAGTTGGGAGAGAGTGAAAGAGAGATGCAACAAAGAGAAGAAAAGGATCACCTTTATAAGCAAAAATTACATGTACAACTGATTTCTCACCACATATAGCAATGTCATTACATAACAACAATGGTAAGAGAAAAAAAGAAAAGTGTTAATCTCAAAATTATTTTATTACCAGTATTTCACAATCATTCTTCTTTGAGCACCATTTCAACCAATCAGAAATGTCGATTTTCATTGTAGTTTTTGAAAAACATTGAGCAACAAAAACAACAAATATTCACACAAATAACACTGACTAGATAAAAGATGCACTTCTGCTAAACATTTGAAACCTTTGCAATAGGTGGCAGCAGGAGCTGCTAACAGAACTTTAGAGAATACATTTTTATCTATAGATTTAAGATATAAACTAATACTAATACAAGATTTCTTCATGTACTATTTTACTACTACTGCAGTCAAAAATGTAAGTTACTGTAAAATTATAAAGCAGGGGTGTGCAAATTGCGACCCGCGAAAGTAAAAATATATGGTTTGTAATATAAATTTTAATAACTTCTAAAATAGTTTCTTGAGTGTAGTAGTAATGATGTACGCAGGTCGGATGCAAAAAATCGTTATTAGGTCTTTCTGTACTTGGCTCCTTGATCAAACTGCCTGTGGTCCACAGGAATTGCGGGAGAGTTTAATGTGGCCCGGCTAGTCAGATAATTTGCACACCCCTGTTATAAAGCATTGCAACGTAAGGAATTTAAGAAAGGCAGAATCAGTAACCTGAAGGTTAAGACCACAAACAAAACAAAAACAATTAGGCCTACGCCAGTATAAGTTACATGAACCAATGCAAGTACTTTACCAGTAACTACAGTTTAATTCTAAAAAATTAGGAACTTTTTTACTAACTGCATCACTTGACTTATTAGCTACTAAAATAATCTTGCACTTTAGACGCTTGTGTATTTTTGATGATTATGATTAAATGCATAATAATTTAGCAGTATTATGCATTATAATTTTTATGATATAAGATGATGTCTAATAATATCCATATGACAGCACATTGAAAAATCTAAATAATTTTTGTAACTTCACGTATGACAGCAGATACGCAAGCAAATTCAGTCAACCTCAGGTATAAGGTACTTGCTTATAAGGGACCATCAACACCGGTCCCGATTTTTCGTAACGTTTTTCCTTATAAAAATCTTCGTATATAAAGTACTCGGGTATAAGGGACAATATCTTCAGGTCCCGCATAGCAGAAACCCAGGTAAATTACCTCGCATATAAGGGACCCTATGATCAAAGCAAAATTGATAGATTTTTAACCTCAATTTTTCGCAAGCTTGGCCTTCGAACAGCTCGGTTTCTGCAGTCACATACATCTCGCATCACTGAAGGAGCTTCCTACATACAGTTTGTACTGAATGTGTAGCAATAATCCATAAAAATATGGGTAAAAGTACAGGTCTAGATACGCCCTCGGTCTGACTCAACTTCAGCTATAAGGGACATCGGATATAAGGGACGATTTTTTCCGGTCTGGAGGTGTCCCTTATATCCGAGGTTGACAGTTTTGACAATGAAATTTAAAGAAGCGGTCAGCAAACAAGCAAACTTATAATGTGTACAAATAAGCACAACCATACAACATTGTAATAGCTTTTAAGATAAATTACTTTACAATGTAAAGACTTACATTGTACAAAACACTTCACTGCTATCATAGAAGGCTAGTACAAAATGAGAACTACCCCATATTGAAATCAATTCAATCAATAAAAAACGAGTTAGAACTAACAAATCAAATATGTTAAGGAGGCCCAACATTTAAACTCAAAACAGTCAAGATGTTAGTGAATCAGGACATAAATATACAAGTAAACAAGCTAAACAACAAACAAATTTAAAGTTATCAAGCCTTATAAGTAATAAGATATCTTAACACTCCAGCACAAGACAATTCTTACAGGCACTATTCTGGCATTTTATGATTCAAACTAACAATAAAGTTCTGCGTGCCAAAACACTTTAACGGCACAACACAGTTATACATTTAAAGACACAAAAATTTGCGTGGACACCAACAAAAACCTCACGTATTACAATATCAGAGCATTAACTACATTAATAATAATAACTGCGATACTATGAAGAAAAAAGAAATTTACTATTTACAAATCTAGTAAAAAACTACGGTCTAGTAAACAACAACAACAACGATGGCTCACTATCCTATGTTGCTCATCAACTCAGAAAGGTTATCAAAGCTTCTTCCTACGTACTTGTACTCGTGCGCAAGTGACTTATCGGCTCGTACAAAACTAAACTAAAATAAATAGCAGCTTTTTAGCAAACTTGTTAGAAGCTATTAACAGTTTTTTGTATCAAAAATACGAGTACGAAATTCCTGTATCACATCTGGAAAACATCGCCAGGAGTTACGCGGCGACAGGCTCAAGTTCTGCAAGAATCTGATCTTCCTCCACCGTATCACCTGGCTTCACGGTCAGTGTCTTAATTTTCCCGGTCGTGCCGAAGCCCAAACTGTTCTGCATTTTCATGGCTTCGATGACGCAGACTTCTTGTCCTTCAACCACCGTGTCTCCGATGTTTCCTGTAACGCTTTTGATCATTCCAGGCATGGGCGCCGTGATAACCCTTGCGGTATCTATTTTCGGCTTTTCCTTCATATACTGCAGGTAGTCGGCAGTGCGGTCTTCTAGCACATAAGCCATGTATTGAGTCCCCTGGTATTGAAGCCGGATGTTACCGCCGATGTCCTTGAAAAGCAGCTGGAAGGTAATGGGGGTACCATTAACAATCGGTTCTATAGCCGTGTCAGCTAAACCAAAGTTGTCAGATATTGTAATAACAGTCCCGTCGCTCACGAATGTAACTTTGTACTCATCCTCTGTCCAAGTGACCTCTACATCCTCACGGTGACCATCGGCTTGCACATCAAGCAAAAATTTTGTTTCAGAAAACGGCTGGAGCGGGATCCTGAAGGGACCGAAGAAATTTCTTGCGCGAATAATTTGTTTGGTTTCGATAACGGCTGCCATGGCTAGCAAGTTCTTCACTTCCGGTCCGGTTAGTTGTTTGCCCTTGAAACCATCCGGGTAGATTTCTGGAAGATAATTCGTCGTTATGTCGCCTTCCACGAACGTTTTCTCTGTCATTATGTCACGAAGAAGCGGTATGTTGTGTGTAACTCCTTTAATGATGTAACCGTCCAAGGCTTTTACCATACCGTCCAGAGCTTCCTGCCTAGTAGCTCCATATGTAACCAATTTACAAATCATAGAATCATAGTAGATACTTATTTCGCTTCCTTCCTTAATGCCACTATCGCATCGCACTTTCGGTATGTGCAACGGTTCTTTGTAGCTGATGAGTCGACCAACAGAGGGCAGCCCGAATGCTTTATACGGATCTTCTGCATAGACACGACTTTCAACTGCCCAACCATTAATGCCTACGTCACTCTGAGTTATATTCAACGGATGGCCATATGCGACTCGAACCATCTGCTGAACAAGATCAAGTCCTGTGATCGCCTCTGTAATGGGGTGCTCCACTTGAAGTCGAGTGTTCATTTCTAAGAAATAGAAGCTCTTAGTTTTCGAGTCAACCAGAAATTCAACGGTGCCGGCCGAATCGTATCCAACTGCTGCGGCTAACTGCACTGCTTCCGTTCCCATTGCTCGACGCATGTCAGGATCAACGAACGTACTTGGCGCTTCCTCGATCACTTTCTGATTACGTCTCTGAATTGAGCATTCTCGTTCGTTGAGCCAGCAGTAGTTGCCATGCTTATCGCCAATAATCTGTACTTCGATGTGTCTAGGATTATCCACAAATTTTTCCACGAGCAATCGGTCATCCCCAAAACTGGATTTAGCTTCCTGTGATGATAAGCGAAAACCTTCTTTAGCCTCCTTGTCATTCCATGCTATTCTCATGCCTTTGCCACCACCACCGGCTGACGCTTTTATCATCACTGGATAGCCAATTTGATTCGCTATTTTTACACAGTCTTCCTCGTCCTTAACAACACCATCAAATCCAGGAATTGTGCTTACTTTAGCATCTAATGCAATGCGTTTGCTCTGAATCTTGTCACCCATAGCTTTAATGGCTTTACTGTTTGGACCAATAAACACAACACCCCGCTGTTCTAGTTTTGCTACAAAATCTGTATTTTCTGACAAAAAGCCATAACCTGGATGAACTGCTTCAGCACCGGTTTGATCGATAGCATTTAATATCATTTCCATATTTAGGTAACTCTTTGCAGTGGGTGGTGGACCAACACATACAGCTTCATCAGCCATTCGAGTGTGAACTGCCAAACCGTCGGCTTCGCTGTAAATAGCAACAGTTTTGATGCCCATCGCCCTGCAAGTTTTTATAACTCTGCAAGCGATTTCACCCCTGTTGGCAATCAAGATTTTCTTGAATTTAGCTTCCTCTTTGTTGATTGGATCAAGTGTGTAAAAGCTCCATGGATAATCGTCGACTGCCGGCTTCTTTCTGCTCGTTTTTGTCACAGTGGAATACAGGCACGCAGTTGGTACAACTAAGTTGCGAAAATATAAACTTTTTAGCTGAACAAGCCGACAAGAAACGCCGCAACTGCCCCATAACAATGTCGCCATCTTTAGCTATTAAAAATTCAGAAAACCTAACTGTTGTCAGCCCATAAATTTTACAATTTCTACTACTATCGTCTCTAAATTCCACCGCTTCGCCCGAACCCGACGTCCCCTGAAATTTCCCCCGATCACTCATCGATTTCTCCAGGCACATGCAACGCAGCAGCACAAAACTTGCAGCTGCTGCAGGCTAAGCCATAGCAGTTTGCTGCTTGACCACAGTGTCAGAATCTTTGTTCCGACACTAAAAAAAATGGTATTTTGTCTCATCTGAGTCTTGTACAGTACACCCATTAAAAGGCCACATATAAGCTAGGTAACGTCCTAATTCCGCGAGATGCCCACCAATTATTAGCTAAGCGTTTTTAAATTGAAGTATGAAGTGGGAAAAATGATATTCCTACTTAATTGTAAGGATACTTGATACATGATTCATTGTAAAAGCGTACAAAATAACAAGCATTGCAGGACATTTTTTAATATTACACCGAATTGTACAGCCTGAAACAATAGATAAATCTATTATGCCATCAATATTAAAAGGTATTATGCAAGGCTTTAATCCTGTTACTATTGTTGGCATATGTAAGGCTTATTGCTAATAGTACTGCTAATATTGTTGGTATTTGAAAGGCTTACACATGTAGCTTTCACAGCGCATCATATCACAACAGTGACTCGAAAATTCTGAGTTTTTTTATCAAACTAAATGACACGGAGGTTCACCAGACCGCAACCGGAGTCCATATCCTAAACACTGAGTTATAGTGAAAGACAGAGTGTAGATTAGATAACCAAATAAAGTCATTGTTTGGTATTTGTGAGATGGCCACAAGATGTGGGGTGAGCACTCTCTACCAGAAAGCTAATTCGAATCAAATCGAATTTGAGACTTTCGAATTCGAATCGAACCGAACTTCAGTGTTTCGAATTCGAACCGAATTCGAATTGAGATTGAATGATTTTCGAACAAGTTTTCGAACCACCAGTAAAAATTAGTCACACAAAGATCATGCATATCACTAGATTTTGCTCTGCAATAAAACGACTAGTAATTTGTTTAAAATTGTGTGTAGAAATCACAGCTAAATTATGCTAATTGCATGATGTTTCAATCGTTTTAGTGATAAAGAACATATGTGATTGAAGTGATGAAATATTCGAATCTATAGTTTTGGATTCGAATCGAGTTCGAACTAAAAAAACTCGTTCGAATCGAATTCGAGCGCTCGAATTCGATTCGAATGTTCGAACTCGAACGTTCGATGCTCACCCCTAACTTAGAAAAGAGGACTTCGTCCTATTGTAATAACTACAATAATTATATCGAGCAGCTGAATAAAATCAATTATCATATATCTTGTACAAGGATTCGTATTATTGTGTTGATACATGACGCTATAAAATTTAATGGTGAAATCTCAATAAATCTGCACTTGCAGATGCTGTAGTAATTACTAACCTGAATGTGCGCGACATGCACTAAATACAAGTCGAACAATCTTTTAGATGCAATTTATGATTTTTTATTGTCCAAAATGTGCAATCATCGTCTCATCACAAAATCGCTATCACATCATGACATATTTGACTGACTGACTGACTGACTGACTGACATATTATGAGCGACTCGACTTCGTTTTATCTGAAGCAAATAAAAACATTTTCTGCTAATCCAATGTCAAAAGAATAATTAACTGCTATAATGAAAGTGCTTATCATCCAAGATCCATTACAAATACATGGCAACACGATACAAAAATTAGCGCCTCTATTCACACATTAAACTTCGCCACGTCAGTGTCTACACCCACACGATTTACCTGCCTTATACTACTGCCACCTGGTGTTTGAAATTCAGGTTAGCAACAGTTGAAGCCTAGCGGCAGTATTGATCTCATCCATGGGAATACATGACAACTGTCAGGATTATGTGGTAAGCGAGCACACTACAGGAATCCACATCCAGCAATTTTTTCAGAGATTTCCAGGCAATGTGTTTTTTTCTGGTCAGTTTTTGTAAACCACATCAAGATCTTCAAGGACCAAATAAATTGAAGTGTGGTCGAAATTTATGTATATATCAATTTATTTATTTATAATGTATTTATGTATGTATATATATTGCCTGGGCAAGTGTGTGTGTGTGTGTGTTTGTGTGTGTGTGTGTGTGTGTGTGTGCATGGGTGTTATGTGTGTGTGTGTGTGTGTGTTTGTGTGTGTGTGTGTGTGTGCATGGGTGTTTGTGTGTGTGTGCATATGTGTGTTTGTGTGTGTGCATGGGTGTTTGTGTGTGTGTGCATATGTGTGTTTGTGTGTGTGTGTGTGTGCATGTGTGTGTGCATGGGTGTTTGTGTGTGTGTGCATGGGTGTTTGTTTGTGTGTGTGTGTGTGTGTGAATGGGTGTTTGTGTGTGGGTGTGTGTTTGTGTGTGGGTGGGCCTGGGCATGTGTGTGTGTGTGTGTGTGTGTGTGTGTGTGTGTGTGTGTGTGTGTGTGTGTGTGTGTGTGTGTGTGTGTGTGTGTGTGTGTGTGTGCACGGGTGTTTGTGTGTGGGTGAGCCTGGGCATGTGTGTGTGATTTAGGCTTTTCTGTTACATCTCTACACACACACACACACAGTTATGATGAAAATAATAACAGCGGAAGTCAGTAACCGAATTATACAAAAAATAATCATCTGAACAGAAGGTTCAATCAACGTAAATTCCTCGCGTAAAAGAAAAGGCAAATGTTGCATGTCAGGAGATGTTTATCGTAAGGAAAAGTTTCAATAGCCCTTGTTCATATAGAGTTAAATAGCATTCAGCAATTTCATTACTTCTTTATTCTTTTCTGCTATATACGGGACAAACTTTTTCAGAAATTGTGACTAACTATCTATGTATATTTCAAAATGGAAAAAATAATCCGACACTTGTACTGTAGCCCGAATATACTTGTTTTTTTAGTTTTCTGCAGTTTAATGACGTTTATTGGTGGCTGACCAACTGAAAGTAGTTTCGACTTCAGAATGTATTTTTAATTTTTAGGAGACCAAATAAGATGCGACTGCAGTTTAATCTGGATCGTTTCGCCACCATGGTCCAACAACAATCGTGCCAGGGTTAACTGTGCTTGGCCAACAAAGGTTAAAGATGCTAAACTTGGAGATTTTGAGTGTGATGTGACAAAAATTCCAATAAGTTTATTTTAAACTAAGTCAGTATTCTCAGTGAAGTATATTACGATGAGTCCAGGCGAATTAGAGGGTAGTTTCAATATAGAGAGACCCAGAAGATTATAATCCGGCCATATTTGTGGCAGATCAAAATGAAATGAAGGTAAAAACGCCACACAGACGTACGAAAAATCGGGTGAGAAAGCGGAAGTGACGTACCGTTAGCAACGGCACTGCGCATGTGCGACTCTCGCTGTATTTACGTGTGGGCAAGTCAAGCCGTACCCCCGTAGTGGAGAAACTGAAGCATCTTAGTGTCCACACTAAATCATAGCTTTGTCCACACTTACTTGGTGCACTATTTTTTACAGATGAAAAATATTAGTAATGAAGTACAACGTATAAACGTTTCAGCTTGACATCACTGGTATTTCGCACTGAGTAAACAAGAGTTGTTAAATTGTGATAAAAGTGTTAAATTATGCTAACCAATAATTCTGATGAAATGTTGCCATGAAGCCCAGTTAAGGTGTGGTATCACGTGATCAAGTAATTCAGAATCGAACTTTGCGTGGGCGGCCGATGCGCAGAAGCTTACCGCGCATGGTAGTTTACTAAAAACTTTGTGATGCCCGCACCTTGCGTCAGATCAGATCAGAGACCAGAGCAGAGCAGATCCGATCAGGGGGCTTGGCATTACTATCTGGCATTATTATCTATCTAGCATAATATCAAAATATTATGATATTTACTGTGCCTAATGTTTAATAAACGTGTTGTTTCTTAACTTGAGTCTTAATAATCTTGCCAGCCCAGAAACACTAATATTCAGCTAGCAACGCAAAACAGCAAATACCCAAACAACGCAACCAATTATTTTACGCACTGGGCTGCTTCTTGTTGCTGTTAATTTTGTTCTCTGATCATTTCTGCTTTATAAATGTCTCAATGCTACGTTATCCTTTGCCGGATGTGCCGTTCAGACAATGCTCTGACAAAGATCGATCGTTTTTACGTTTTCAAACATTACATTACAACAACTGACATTACAGAACTGATACTGCAGATGTCTTTGCTTTAACCATACTTCACATGACGGTTGTAGTTAAGACACATTGATACACTGTACACTATATAGTAGATATAGATAGATAGATAGATATTTTATTTCTGAAAATCAAATTTCCAACACGAAAAATACAAACTCGACGCATACCCGATGGTTTTATCAGCTGCCAAAGCTCGGGTAATGATTTCCAGATCATGCTAACAATTTGACTCAACATAGCTGCACAAGATATACAAATTTAGTTGTAAATTCCATCAAGCGAAAAAAAACTATTTACTAAGCATTTGTACACATGCGATAAACAAATATTTTACCTATATGATAATCACAGTGATGCGGTTATGTGTCCGCTAACAAAGCTATACAGTTTAATTCAAAAATCTATGCATACAGTCGTAAATGAAATTTCCAATTGACATTAATTCTCCATCAAATAAATTTGCAATATTACTATAATGCAATATAATATTACTATATTACTAATATTACTGTAAAATTGTCAAAATAACAGTGAATTATTAGGTATGATCGACGAACAAAGAACTAGACAGAGAAGCAGTAAAGACAGATTTTGCTCCCTGGACTTTACCGATGTTTTGAGCTTGTACAGACAGGGAATACTGTCAAAAGTAAAAAAAAACAGAAACCTAAGAAGAAGTGCCTTTCAGACAACATTAAGAAAGAGCGCTTCATTTTCAGACACTTGGGAAAACCTTTGTGGCGCTTTTTCGAATGTGCAAATGAGGTTTCAGAGAAAAAAGCTTTAAATCTTAAAGTAAAAAGTGTTTTTATTGTTTACAGTTTGGCTGCTACTTGACGTGCATGTAGTTTTGTGCAGTCGTGCACCATTATTCTACGTGTAGCTGCCCACACTTTATTTTTCGCCATATCTAGCAGGATAGATGGGTGATTCCATTACTGACAAAGGTAAAGGAAATTTTATCAGAACTACGGTCGCATTTTTTTCGTTAAAGTAACATGTAAGAATCTGGAGAACTATTTCAAAATGTGACTGTCGGCGGGTTACCATTAGAATCGGGAGTTTACATGAAATTAGAGTTGCAGAAATTTCTTACTGCTAACTTAGACTAAAGAATATAGTTTTCATGAAATTTAGCTAGAAATGTTAATTATTACCCTTATTAGGGTGCATCTAACCCTAAATAGTGTCTAGCAGCGGTAGTACTTGGCACACCTGTTTTTCATACAGCTTACACATAAATGTGCTGTTCCTTCGAGTGCATCAGAACTGTTGTAAAAGTTAAGAAAAATGTAATTCCGCCCACGCAATAAAAGAAAATAACGTAAAAGAAATAGTGTCGTAGGACCTTTAATATATATGATACGTCTAAACATGTTTTAAGCGTAAGTATATAATCTGCCCTTTTATAACCTTTGTAATATACCAGATAGTAAAGCCTCATACAAGATGATATAGTCGATGCACGGTAAAATGGCACAGGAAAAACGGCATTTTTGCATTTTACCTTTTACATTTTACTTGTGTCATTTTATCGACATTGTTATGCAAAGTCTGTAGAGGGAGACTCCACTGTACATATCTGAGTTGTTCTTGTGCGCTGATCTAATGATGCGTCATAATATAAACAATAATTATAGAATGTATTATTCAAACGTGGTTAGATATGGAATCCATATGAAATTTTGAATAGATATGGTGAACTTGAGCTGAAATTTATAAAGTTATATATCCTTAAAACATGCCATATGTACTGCTAATATAAACAGTTTTGATTGTTCATGGAAGAAAGCAAATATTGATCTTTTCCGTATTGTATACAAACGTCGCAGATTATTTTAAACAAGTTTTGCAAATTTGCTGAAACAGAAAGATGATGTTGCTGTTTGTCACGTATTTCTCGGCTCTTGTAACTGCTTCCCTATCAAATGATTACTGTGGAAAAACAGTTCAGGGCTGCACATTTTGGAGAGATCCGAATGATAAAGAAGATTTTTGCTTAGTAGACTGCACTCGAATAGCTACAAAACATGAACTTGCAAACATAGATAAAAATTTGGGAAGTCTACATGATGGGAAATACAAAGTTTCAATATTGGGCTACCAAGGAACTGAGTTGCCTGACGATTTTTTTCAGGGAAAGGATACGCCAAACAGCACATTGCTCATAAAAAATGGCAATTTAGCTCGTTTAGAACAAAATTCTATACATGGTCGTTTAAATGAGGTGCGCATTGAATCAACGAGGCTTTCCTACATACATCCAGAAGCCTTAAAAAGTACAAATGTCACATGGATTTTCTTCGAAAAAAATAAATACCTGACTGGAACCATGGAGTTTGATTTATCTGAAAATCCAGACTTCTTTCAGTTGTACTTTCTTGATAACAAGATTCAAGGACTCAAGCCCCTTAAACTTCACATTGGAATTTTACATAAAAGCCTCTCAATATTTATTGGAAGTAAGTTTCCAAAAATAGTCTAGCACAAAACAGAATTAAAATTATTACTTTGCCAAGAATATTATAAATTAAAAGCCGGTGTTTCAAATTTAACATCCAGAATTTCATGCAGCTGCTGTCATGACACAACCAGGATGAAAATTAGATGGAAAAAATTGGCTCCCACCAAAGAAATATCGTATAAAGCAGTATTTTCCTGAACCTGGTAACCTTTATAAGCTATAAGTGGCATCGCTAAGCACATTTAAAATTAAATTGTGCAAGAAACATACATAAGTGAAGCTTTAGCTGAAAGTGATAGTGTATACTCTTGCCAGTCTACTTAAGGAGTTGATATAAACTTGAAACTGTATTTCTCTGATTAAGTGACGTCAATCATAGCTGACAACCAGTTTAATGTAATTTTGACTTTAATATGTTTTTTTAACTTCTAGGTGAACAAATGAAATGCGACTGCAACTTAGCTTGGATTATGTTACCCCCATGGACGGTTGCTAGAGTTTGCATTGACTGCGTATATCCTGAAAAACTTTATTGTGCTAAACTTGAAGATTTTGATTGTAATGGCTGTGACTGTGGCACAACAACGACAACAACAACAACAACGATGACAACGACGAAAACAACAGCAACACCACCAACAACAACAACAACAACAACAACAACAACAACGACAACAACAACGACAACAACAACAACAACAACAACAACAACAACAACAACAACAACAACAACAACACCAACAACAACACCACCAACAACAACAACAACAACAACAACAACAACAACAACAACAACAACAACAACAACAACAACAACAACAACAACAACAACAACAACAACAACAACAACAACAACAACAACAACAACAACAGCAACAACCACAACAACAACAACAACAACAAAAACAACAACAACAACATCAACAACAATAAAAATAACAACAACGACAATAACAAAAAAAATAACAACACCAACAATAAAACGGTGACGACGACAACAACAACAGCAATGACAACGACCATGACAAAGACAAAGACAACGACCATGACAGCAACAACAATTCCAACATCAGCAACGAAAACAATATCAACGACAAACAAACAAGAAATAACAACAATGACTAGAATCACATACATACCTATCATCGTCGTCGTCGTCATAGTCATCGTCATCATCATCATTGTCGTCGTCCTCACCTATTCCTCCTCCTCCTCTTCCTCCTCCACATCATCTTCATCATCATCACCGTCACAATCATCATCTTCATTATCACAATCACCAACACTACCATCACCATCATCATCATCATTACCATTACCACCATCATCATCACCACCACCACTACCACCACCATCATTGTCCTCATCGTTACCATCACCACCATCATCATCACCACCACCAATACTACCACCATCATCATCGCCATCATCACCATCACCACCACCACTACCACTACCACCACCATCATCATCCTCACCATTACCATCACCACCATGAGTATCACCACCACCACTGCCACCATCATAATCATCAACATCATCATCATTGTCATCACCTTTTTTATTATCATCGTCATCGTCGTAATCGTCATCATCATCATCATCGTCATCACTGTCACTACCACTGCCTCCATTAATGTGGTATTGACAACATTTTTCAGGATTGCACATCATCAAACCTGTTAACGTATTTTTTATCATCATTTATCATGTTTTATATCATGTATCATGTAATTTTAATACTACAATACATTGTCATCATTAATTAACATTGTCATTTCTAGAATGCTGCAAAGCTTAAAACTACGTACCTGCTTAACACTGTAGTTGTCTCTGCCGTTCCACTATCAACTTTTATGTTTTGATACAGATCTGGTTTGCTTGCAACATGAACACTATTTTACATTACAAACAACAACTATAACAGCAGCAACAGCAACACCGACGATGACAACAACAACCAGCACATCAACGTCATCGGCAATGACAACTACAATGGCGGTGACGGTGACGGTGGCGACAGTGACGACGATGAGAAAAACAAAAAGAGCGATGAGTACAATGACAATGAAGTCTCGGGTCAGCAGTTCGAAAGGCAGGATTGCACTTGTAACTTAAATGCTCAGCTAAGATGATATTTTCTTTATAATATTTAAGATGACAGTAAAACAAGCCAACATGCTAAGTGACTTGTGTTTCCTTTAGTTCGTGCATTAACAATATTATAAATTACTTGCTTTCAATTTCAAATTGTTATGTTGGTAGAGCGTTGTAATTTATGTATACTCATTTCAGTACCTAAACCAACGACTTATCTCCTGCAGTAAAAGAATTAAAAGCAGTAAAAAGGCTTGTGCTTCAGTCAGTTTTGAACCAAAACTGCTTAAACGGTAAGGGGAGATGTTTCCCCTACACTAACGAATCATACATGTGCAACAAAATTCAACTTTTATTTTAGATGTGACAAATTACCTGGCAAATTGAATCTGAATCTGCCCTAACTGGCTTCTTACTCTGCCTGGAACTATTTTATTGTTCACAGTAGTAGACAATTAAGTGATGTAAACTTTAAAAACACGTGTAATTGTAACAAACACTAGATGTCCCAAATTTTTTTATATTTTATGCATGAAGGAAAATAATAGCTGTTCATGATAAAATAAAGTCTGTTTATGACAGTGGCTATAGCTGCTTGCTGGTTGTTGTTGTTTATTTTGTTGGTGGATGTGGCTCGTCAAGATTGCGTGCGGAACAGCCACGACGGGCATGGCAAACTATCAAGAGCTTGTTTAGCAAACTGTACGTTTATTTAACAGTAAGTACAAACATAAGAAGATGATGATACCAGCCCTTCGTCTTCAAGACAACTCCTAATCTGCCTAGGTGAGAGCCTCGAATTGCTTTTGTCTAACTAACTAATGCGCACTGAGCTTCTGCGCATAGAGGTTACCGCATCAGTCTATACTCCTGGCCAAGTCAGTCGAACATCAGCTGATTATTATTTGATATGCCACACCTGACTGGGCTTCTAGCCAAGACAATTATTTAATTTTGCATCGTTGAGGATTTAATCTTGAACTAATAATTTAATAATAGCAAAGGACAAACAAAAAATTTTGCAAGAAAACTCACAATAACAACCCACACAACCACCCGCTACCCCACTCAGCTCATATCACCCACACCACACCACTATTCCACAAACAACATTCTACACACCATTCCACAACACCACAACACCCATATCATAGCATAGGACCAACAACACACCACCCACATCACACCTCTCTACACCACCCCACCCACACCACAACCATCCTGCCACAACATCCACACCACACCCACCACATGCAAAAAATGGTCAAAAAAGCCTTTTTCGAGGTCTTCACACCCCTTCCTCATGGTGGGCTCAATTCAAAAAATAAGCCCCCAGGTGCGAATCTGTAGGTGGAGACCTTTAGTTTGTCGTATAGATTGTCGAGAATGGTGTTGTCGTCAAAGTTATAATATATTTATATATATGTGTGTGTGTGTGTGTGTGTGTGTGTGTGTGTGTGTGTGTGTGTGTGTGTGTGTGTGTGTATATATATATATATATATATATATATATATATATATATATATACCACTAAAATTAATATATAAGATTAGCCAAACCCCGCAGAAGATTTTTGTGCATAAACTCTTTTAACAACCCATACCGCACCACACCAACCCACCACTCTACTCACGACACACGACACACGACCCAAACACATCATCAACATCATGGCACACCACCCACAACAGACCACTGTAGA
Organism: Tubiluchus corallicola; assembly: GCA_030141605.1. Classification (NCBI taxonomy): domain Eukaryota; kingdom Metazoa; phylum Priapulida; class Priapulimorpha; order Priapulimorphida; family Tubiluchidae; genus Tubiluchus; species Tubiluchus corallicola. Next base: position 10,659 of record JAQGDQ010001298.1, on the reverse strand, counting down.
CCACACTACCCTGACCAAACTACACCACTCTACCATCAAGATACCATGGCTAAATCTGCCTCCAGTATTTTCAAAAGATCTTCCTGATCCAACAACTGAGGAGGCTGCAACCCTTTGCCCACCTTTGAAAAATATTATTCACTTAGTTCACAACTTCTTCACTTTTACCATTTCCATTTTAGGTGTGCCATTTTATCTGCATTCTTATGCAAATTCCAGTGCGCTGATCTAAATATACGTCACAATAATAATAATAATATACGTCATCACAATTATTATAGAACGTATTCTTTACGCGTTTAGATTTGGAATCAATATACAACATTTGAATAGATATTGTGAACTTGCGCTAAAATTTATAGCCTTATATTGTTAAAAACTGCCAAATGTATTGGAAGAAAGGAAGAAATCCTTCATGGAAGAAAGGGACTATTGTTTACAAACGTCACAGATTATTTTAAACAAATTTTGGAATTTTGCTGAAGCAGGATGATGGTGTGGATGTTTACCACGTATTTCTCGGCTCTTGTAACTGCTTCCCTGTCAAATGATTATTGCAACAAAACAATTCAGGGCTGCACATTTTGGAGAGATCCGAGAGATAAAGATTTTTGCTTAGTAGACTGCACTCGAATAGCTACAAAACTTAAACTTGCAAACATAGATAAAAATTTGGGAAGTCTAGATGATGGGAAATATAAAATTTCAATATTGCACTACCAAGGAACTGAGTTGCCTGACAATTTTTTTCAGGGAAAGGATTCGCCAAACAGCATCTTGCTCATAAAAAATGGCAGGTTAACAAGTTTAGGAAAAGATTCTATACATGGTCGTTTAAATGAGGTGGAAATTGATTCAACGAGGCTTTCTCACATACATCCAGAAGCCTTAAAAAGTACAAATGTCAAATACATTTTCTTCCAAAGAAATAAAGACCTGACTGGAACCATGAAGTTTGATTTATCTGAAAATCCGTACTTCTTCCAATTGTACTTTCTTAATAACAATATTGAAGGATTCAAGCCTCTTAAACTTCACAATAGCATTCTACATAAAAATGTGACGATTAAGCTAGGTAAGTTAACGACAGGTTTTCAGTTTAACGACATAACGATAGCATAACAGTGAGTTTTCAAAAATAATTTAATACAAAACGGCATTATTATTTTTCAAGGAGTATTATAATTTTAAGCTGGTATTTATGATTTAACATTCGGAATTTCATGCAGCTGCTGTCATGACACAGCCAAGATGAAAATTTGATGGAAAAAATTTGGCTTCCACCAAAGAAATATTGTATAAAGCAGTATTTTCCTAAACCTGGTAACTCTTTATAAGCTATAGGAGGCATCACTAAACACATTTAAAATTAAATTGTGCAAGAAACGTACATAAGTGAAGCTTTAGCTGAAAGTGATAATGTATACTCTTGCCAGTCTACTTGAGGAGTTGATATAAACTTGAAACTGTATTTCTCTGATTAAGTGACGTCTATCATAGCTGACTACCAGTTTAATGTAATTTTGACTTTAATATGTTTTTTAACTTCTAGGTGAAAAAATGAGATGCAACTGCAACTTAGTTTGGATTATGTTACCCCCATGGACGGATGCCACAGTTTGCGTTGACTGCATATATCCTAAAAATGAATATTGTGCTAAACTCAAACATTTTGACTGTAAAAGCTGTAACTGTCGCACAACAACGACAACAACGACAACAACAACAACAACGATGACAACGACGACAATGACGACAACGACGACAACGACAACAACGACAACAACAACAACAACAACAACAACAACAACAACAACAACAACAACAACAACAACAACAACAACAACAACAACAACGATGACAACGACGACAATGACGACAACGACGACAACGACAACAACGACAACAACGACAACAACAACAACAACACCACCACCACCACCAACAACAACAACAACAACAACAACAACAACAACAACAACAACAACAACAACAACAACAACAACAACAACAACAACAACAACAACAACAACTACAACAACAACAACAACAATAACAACAACAACAACGACAACAACAACAACAACGACAACAACAACAACAACAACAACAACAATGACCACAACAACAACAACAATGATAACAACAATGACAAAGACAAAGACAACGACAATGACAACAACAACAATTCCAATTGCAGAAATGACTAGAATCACATTCATACCTATCATCGTCGTCGTCGTCGTCATAGTCATCGTCATCATCATCATCGTCGTTGTCGTCACCTATTATTCCTCCTCCTCCACGTCATCTTCATCTTCATTGTCATCATCATCATCATCATCTTCATTATCACAATCACCAACACTACCTTCACCATCATAATCATCATTATTACCATTGCCACCATCATCATCACCACCACCACTACCACCACCATCATCGTCCTCATCGTTATCATCATCACCACCACCATCACTACTACTACCATCATCATGGTCCTCACCATTACCATTGCCACCACCAGTATCACCACCACCACTGCCACCATCATAATCGTTATTATTATCATCATCATCATTGTCATCACCTTTTTTATAATCATCGTTATCGTCGTCGTCATCGTCATCATCGTCATCTCTGTCACTACCACTGCCACCATTAATGTGGTAATGACTACAATTTTCATGATTACACATCATCAAACGTGTTAATTAACATTTTCATTTCTAGAATACTGCAAGGCTTAAAACTACGTACCTGCTTAACACTGTAGTTGTCTCTACCGTTCCACTATCAACTTTTATGTTTTGATACAGATCTGGCTTGCTTGCAACATGAACACTATTTTACATTACAAACAACAACTATAACAGCAACAACAGCAACGGCAACAACGACGATAACGACAACAACCAACACATCAACATCATCGACAGCAACAACGACAATGATGATGACGGTTTTGACAATGGCGATGGCGATGACAATGACAAGAACAAAAACAACGATGAGGACAACAACAACGACAATGACAATGAAGTATTTGGTCAGGAGTTCGAAAGGGAGGTTTGCACTTGTAACTTAATTGCTCAGCTAAGATGATATTTTCTTTATAATATTTTGAGATGACAGTAAAACAAGCCAACATGCTAAGTGACTTGTGTTTCTTTTAGTTCGTGCATTAACAATATTATAAATTACTTGCTTTCAATTTCAAATTGTTATGTTGGTAGAGCGTTGTAATTTATGTATGCTCATTTCAGTACCTAAACCAACGACGTATCTCCTGCAGCAGAAGAATTAAAAGCAGTAAAAGGCTTCTGCTTCAGTCAGTTTTGAACCAAAACTCCTTAAATGGTAAGGGGAGATGTTTCCCCTGCACTAAAGAATCATACATGTGAAACAAAATTCAACTTTTATTGTAGATGTGACGAATTACCTGGCAAAATGAATCTGTATCTGCCTTAACATGTAGACAATTAAGTGATGTAAACTTTAAAAACACGTGCAATTGTAACAAAAACTAGATGTCCTAAAATCTTTAATTATATGCATGAAGTAAAATAATAGCTGTTCATGATAAAATAAAGTCTCTTTATGATAGTGGCTATAGCTGCTTGCTGGTTGTTGTTGTTTATTGTGTTGGTGGTTGTGGCTCGTGAAGATTGCGTGCGGAACAGCCACAACAGGCATGGCAAACTATCAAGATCTTGTTTAGCAAATTGCCCGTTTATTTAACACCAAGTACAAACACAAGAAGATGGTGATACCAGCCCTTCGTCTTCAAGACAACTCCTAATCTGCCTAGGTGAGAGCCTCGAATTGCCTTTGTCAAACTACCTAATGCGCACTGAGCTTCTGCGCATAGAGGTTACCGCATCAGTCTATACTCCTGGCTAAGTCAGTCGAACATCCGCTGATCATCACTTGATATGCCACACCTGACTGGGCTTCTAGCCAAGACAATTATTTAATTTTGCATCGTCAAAGATTTAATCTTGAACTAATAATTTAATAATAGCAAAGGGCAAACCAAAAATTTTGCATATAAACACACTTATAATCAATAATACGCTAACATCCTACATAATCCTCATTTATAATGCAAAGCCAGCAGCAGGATTTAATGAATTAAAACTATAATGTTACTAGAAAAACTAACAAAAAAATTTTGCATGTAAACTCACAACAACAACCCACAACCACCCGCTACCCCACTCACCTCACACCACCCCAACTCACTATTCCACAAACAACATACCACACGCCATTCCACAACACCACAACACCCACATCACACCTCTCTACACTACCCCACCCACACCACAACCATGCCGCCACAACATCCACACCTTTTTTATTATCATCATTATCGTCGTCGTCATCGTCATCATCGTCATCTCTGTCATTACCACTGCCACAATTAATGTGGTAATGACTACAATTTTCATGATTACACATCATCAAACGTGTTAATTAACATTGTCATTTCTAGAATACTGCAAGGCTTAAAACTACGTACCTGCTTAACACTGTAGTTGTCTCTACCGTTCCACTATCAACTTTTATGTTTTGATACAGATCTGGCTTGCTTGCAACATGAACGCTATTTTACATTACAACCAACAACTATAACAGCAGCAACAGCAACAACGACGATGACAACACCACAACCAGCACATCAACGTCATCGGCAACGACAACTGCAATGACTGTGACGGTGACGGTGGCGACAGCGACGACGATGAGAAAAATAAAAAGAGCGATGAGTACAACATCGATGAGCTTTGATTTGATATGCCACACGTTACCATTCTAATACATTTGATGCATTTCTGTTTCCAACCTCCATTTTGTGGTTTTTGACTCCAAATCACCCATATTCTGCCATATCCAAAAACTTGGCCCAGCCTAACCACGTACCAAATATTATGGCCCTAGCTCAAAAACTATGGTAGCAGATGGATCCTAAAGAAAAATAAATGAAGACCCGATCTTTGGCCATGGATTTGACCTTTGACTGACTCCATGACCTTTGACCCGGGCCGAAAGTATACGTAGATAACATTGCCCAGAGAGTGTATACTGTGAGTTTTGTGTCCCTAGCCTTCAGCACGTAAAATGTCACAAACCCTGCGAGTTTGGTTACCCTAGGTAGCAAGCCTACTACGAGTTACTAAACGTTAAAGTGGCGGAGGATAGCAAAATCTTAATAAATTAATGAATGCATATCAAAATGAATGGTATTCTTTTAGAGATGGAGCCTGTTTTCCTTTCTATAAGTATTTAAGATATTTAACCCTTTCAGTCCCAAATTATTTTTTAATAAGAAAAAATTTTTTGGCTTGGTACATTTGTTCAGTATATCCATCTTGTTTACACATAATTATTTTTGCTATCTGTGCGCGCGTGCTAAATATAGCCCACGGGATACATAGGGATTCAATGGAAGCATAAAATGTGCTTCATTTTGCTGCTGATAATTTTTTAAAATATTTAAGACATTTAGTATGCATGCTATACTGATCTGTACAAAGTCGTCTCTAAAGTACTGTACCTTGCACAGTTTTTTAAACTATGTAGATTTTCTAGTTTGCCATTTTATCACCATTTTTAGCCTATTGTTATTGGCTTAAATCAAAATAACTATTAACAAATCAAATAACTGTCAGTTTTAAAATTTTATTAATTTTAAAGGCAGAAAATATTCTCGTATCCCACGGGATACAACGGGTACGAAAGGGTTAAGATATTTTATAGGGTAATCACAAATCAGACAATACAGGCACCCATTATAAAGATACAATTACACGCATAAACAGCGCTGCATAAAAAGCCTATACCACGTTATCAAGAACACAATTACATAAGTCAAACTCAGCAATTTAAACCAGAGACAGAACATCAAACCCATATAAACCCAATGGTACAACATGAATATATATAAACACAAATTTAAGGTAGCTGCATACACATGTAATATTTAGTTTACATAAGTGATGTTAGTTGTATACATAGTTCGTTTATTTTGAATTTATAGTTAGTAGTTTTTGGAATACTGTCATTATGTAACATTCATAAAACTTAAGGCAGGCTTATATACTTACTGTCTTTAGCTAATAATGTTTGACGATTTTACGAACATGATGTAGAAATTTGCAATCATTTTATTCTAAAACGTATACAATGTTCACTTCAGTAACAAATTGAACAAACAGTCATAAAAGTTAGCAACAAGACACTGTAGAAAATTTGCATCCTTAAACATTTCTGTCTCTAGATCAGTGGTTCCCAAAGTAGGGGTAAATTACCCCCCGGGGGTAATATGGTTTTTTTTGGGGGGTAACGGGCACCCTTCTGAAAATTTTTAAAACTTCGCTCGGAATGCATTTTATGTAGTTTTCTTCTTGAAGAGACTGCCTCCGGCAGGTAACACTGTGTCTTGGGGTCCATCATTCGCACGTTCCCACGATCTCTTTGCGATCCTGGGGAGAAGTCAAAGTTCACGATTGTTTCTTTGGTTTCTTCTCTATCGACATTTCTGCACAGCGTTTAGAGTTTAGAGAAAGCTAGGCCCCTTTTACTATCTCTTTATCTTTTTGATACTAAGGAAAAGTAAAATATTACTTGCCTAATTTGATTCTCTCTTGTTTCTTTTCCCAGAAAGGTGCTGTGTTGTTTCCCAGAAAAACAGGCTCATCCGTCCCACTAACTGAGATTTTGTTGTTGGCATTCATTTCTTCTTGTTTTCATTTGTTCGAGTAATAATTACTCGAACGAACCTGCTCACTCAGTAATGAGCAGGTTCAGTAATTGTAATTCTTGTTTTGGCAACAATACAACAACAACACCTGGAAATTTATTTATGTCACGAGCAAACATAAATAAAATTGCTTGCTTGTGGCATATACGTGTGTTTACTTTTTGAGTTGGAGAAGTAGTACTAGGTGGGGGGTAATGGACACGACCGGGTTTCCCGATTTGGGTAACGGTCCGAGAAAGTTTGGGAACCACTGCTCTAGATCAACTGAAACTTGCATGTCTGAGAGAAGTGAGCTGTAATCACATGACCAGAGATTCAAGTTCCTATTGGAAGGTACATCATATTCATGCATACAGACCATAAATGGAAAGGTCACCTATACTCTACAGACTACTAGTTAAACCAAAATCAAAGTCTGCTTGGCTTATTTGATAGCAGAATAAAGATTATTTGTTAACAGAGATATGTTATAATTTTTTCTCTATTTTAACTTGAATAAGAGAGTTAGAACAAGAATTAAAGCATGAAATTAACAATCTAATTACTCTGATTAATGATCTCTAAAAGCAAAAGGAAACAATATTTAGAAACAAAAATCAATTAATCTTTGACAAACTTTGTATAATTAGAGTAAACGAACGACTGTAGATGGCAGCATAGACTAATTCAGTACTTTAATGTAGTATAGGTTTTACACGTCAAATGTAGACGCAGGAAACTTCAAATGTGACTTAGGTAAGTCAAATGTAGATGCGGTAATTTGAATAAATCGGTAATTAAATTATTTAAGTGCAAATTAGAAAAAGATAAACTACAGATAGTGCATCTATTAGTAGGCCTGTAACGTTGTTATTTTAACTTAGGAGCAATTATTAAATTGAAATTACAGAAGATTAAATTTAACATCCTTTAACATCCTATCCACATTTGAGATACAAATGTCACATTTGACTTGACATGTGTCTACATTTGACTTACCAAAAATGCTTAAGATTTGTTGAAAACCATTGTTAACACATTGGCACTACCTAAGTCTACATTTGAGTTACCAAGACACCTTTGAATTACCTAAATTTACATTTGAGTTAACGTAGGTCTACATTTGACATGTAAAACCTATAGACTGACAATTAAATGGGTCACATAATACTACAACGGCGTGCGCGGTTCAATAAGCGACACATTTATTATGTACAAATCAATGTCATTTTTAAAATTTATATATGTATATATATATATATATATAAATATAATATATATATCGTATATAATAATTTAGGTGGTATATATATATATATCACCGACAAATAAACCTCCAATGCAAATCTGTGGGTCCGGACCTTTCGGTTGATATATAGATCGCCGAAAATAGGCCATCGTTGGAGCTGTAGCCTTGTTGGTTATATATCCACCCATATACGATGGCCTATTTTCGGCGACCTGTATAACAAACGAGAGGTCCGGACCCACAGATTTGCATTGGAGGTTTATTTGTCGAATTGGGCCCGCCCTGATGAACGAGAGGGGGGGGGCGAAAAACCTCCAAAAATGGTTATTTTTCGGCCGCTTTTTCCAAAAAATTGCAAAACTTATACCTCTTATTTCTAGAGAACGAGAATCTGCCGGGAGCGGTGTCAGTAAGGGTTAGATAGCCCGTTCAACGGTGGGTGTAACAGGCATATTTAATTTTAGCGGAAGAGACACGAATACTCGCTACGGGCATTTTTTCGGACACAACCCTGCAAATTTTGCTGAAAACTGCCCAAACAGCCTCTAGAAAAACTCAATTAGTGCAACTCTTTGGGCAAGTTACGAAAAAAACACACTCGCAGAAAGAAGACGAAACGGTCTCCAAAATGCTGAAGGTTCCACTAGAAGAGATGTCCACTAGACGAAACGAGGGGGGTGTATTGTCGAGATTCTTTTTTAACCCAATATGTTGCACGATATTTGGAACATCCACTGTCTTTGAGTTTGAGAAAAATCTTCCATGCATTGTCATCACCCGTCGTTCTACAGTATTATAGATTATATCAGATTAAGCCTATTATCATCCGACTAGCAATAAGCAATGACTACGTAGAATGTCTCTGCATTATTGGTCATTGGTAGACAGACTAAGAGCCTTTAGTATGGCACGCAGTTTCGACTTTGTGAAAATTATATTGAATGGTTTCGCTGTGATGCTGTCCTGTTGGTGTTGGTGCTGTAGGTGTCGTCATCGTTGTAGTCATCATCATCATCGTCCTCAACAATACAATCACCATGCGATGTGGTTGATATAAATGTGGTGGGTGTGGTGTGGATGGTGTGGTGGGGGGTGTTGGGTGATGTTCTGGGTGTGGTGAAGTGTGATCTGGGTTATAGGATATTGATGGTGTGGTGTGGATAATGTGATGTACCTTCCAATAGGAACTTGAATCTCTGGTCATGTGATTACAGCTCACTTCTCTCAGACATGCAAGTTTCAGTTGATCTAGAGCAGTGGTTCCCAAACTTTCTCGGACCGTTACCCAAATCGGGAAACCCGGTCGTGTCCATTACCCCCCACCTAGTACTACTTCTCCAACTCAAAAAGTAAACACACGTATATGCCACAAGCAAGCAATTTTATTTATGTTTGCTCGTGACATAAATAAATTTCCAGGTGTTGTTGTTGTATTGTTGTTGTTGTTGTTGATCTTGTTGTTGTTGTTGTTGTTCGTTGTTGTTGTTGTTGTTGTTGTGAATGGTCTTTTGAAAAAAAAGTCGAGGGTTCGTGACGGATTGTCACGAAACATTTTTCAGATATACTAGAACGAATTCCGCATCGAATGACTGAGCCGGATTTTCAGTCACCTATTTTGAATTCAAGATGACGGGCGATAACAGTATTTTCGGAAAAAGCCTAAGGTTCCGCCAAATCGCAATGGATTGTCACGAAACTGTACAGGAATATACTAGGATGAGGTCTGCATCGACTGACGGAGTCGGATTTGCGATCCACTATGTTGAATTCAACATGGCAGAGATAGCACCATTGTGTTAAAGATAAAATTAGAGATAAAAAGCCAAAGACTACGCTAATTCGTAATGGATTGTTAAGAAACTTTTGAGAAAATTACTAAAACAAATCTCGGATCGATTGACGGAGGTGGACGCTTGAATTGTGATGGCATAATAATTTCATTTTCCAGAAAGGCCTAAGGCTGCCGCTGTACCTATTCGTAACAGATCGTCATGAAACCCAATGTTCCATAGGAATGTTCTACATATAACGAATTCTGTATCGACCAAAAAGTCGCCCGCTTAAATTCAAAATGGCGGTATTGACATCATTTCAAATCCACGACTTTGAGTTCAGTGAGTCCCTCGACCAATAGTTCGAGTCGAACTTGTTTTCTTAATTGTGCAATTTTCCATTAACTGCACATATATTTGCGTTATACGTAATGTATTTTATATGACTGCTAGGCCTACTGCGTGCCTACAGATTAATAAGGATGACAATGATATTTACTGTTCACATTTGTACTGGAAAAGGCGTATTTAGTATTTACTCAGAAGTCTTATAGTTAATGCGCACATTACACGATGTTGTCGTACATTTCAGATGTATAAGTATATCAACTTATTATCCCAGACCACAATAAACCGGTATATACTGGTCTGTCGAATTACGTCATCATTGTTAATAACATTACGCGGTAACCGCTTTAGAAGTTGTTTGAAAATCCAATTTGCTTAATGGCCTCATTATGACTGACTGCTGGCTATTATGGCTTGACAATACTTATACACTTGTTGGATCAGCGAAAGATGACTTTTGGATTTTTGGGATGACCAAGACGACTGACACAGTCTTTCATTACAGTCTGTGAGCTACATGCATTTCGTTCTACATTGAGGCGTTA
>JAQGDQ010000869.1:7500-86429 GCA_030141605.1 Tubiluchus corallicola | reverse complement strand
GGGCGAAAAACCTCCAAAAATGGCCCTTTTCGGCCGTTTTTTGCAAAAGTTATACGGCTGAGATGTAGAGAACGGGAACGGGCCGAGGGGGGTACTGGGTATGGATAGATAGCCCGTTCAGCGGTGGGTGTAGTAGGCCTATTTAGAATTCCCGAGAGGGCCACGGCGCCCCGCAACGGGCGTTTTCCCGGACCCAACTCGCAATTTTTTCGAAATTTTGACCAAACAGCATGCGGGAAAAACGTTCTAGCGGCGCCCGGTGGGACTCTCGGAAGGAGATATATAGCTCATCAGAAAGAGGAAGGACAGGGCTACACGATGATGTGGGCTATATGTTAGGGCAGGTCCACCGAGAGGAGTATCAACGAGTTAGTTAGGAGTTCTATTTTCGGCAATTTTCGCTTAGAAAACTGCTGACGCAAAGGCATTGTTGTGACGTCATCCATTGTACTCTGTCTATAATCTTATAACTTTAATTCAGCAAAAAGCTACAGGCTTTGCGTTAGTTAAACAAACAGTAGACACGATGTTACGGGCTTTGTGTTATAAATGTGGACTAGGTAGGATGTTCGCGTATTATTGATTACACGTGGTTTTTTACGCAAAATCTTTTGCTATTTATTATATTATAGCACATAGTTTCAACTTTGTGAAAAATGTTTGGAATGGTTTTGTTGTAATGCTGTGCTGTTGGTGCTTGTGCTATAGGTGTTGTCATCGTTGCCACCATCATCATCATCATCATCAACATCATGATCACCACGTGAGGTGGTGGATTTGATGTGGTGTGGTGGTGGTGTGCTTTGTGTGTTGTGCTATGGATGGTGTGGTGGGGTGATAGGGTGTGTGGGGTGTGGTGTGGGTAGTGTGGTATGGAGTGGGTGGCGTGGTGTGTGGGTGGGTGGGTGTTGTGGTGCGGTGTGGTGGTATGGTGTGGTGCAGTGCGGTGTGATGTGGTATGGTGTGGTGTGATGTGGTGGAGTCGTATGGTGTGGTTGGTGTGGTGTGGTATGTGGGTCGTGCGGTGTGCTGCAGTGGTATGTTGTGGTGCGGTGTGGTGTGATGTGGTGGAGTGGTATGGTGTGGGTGGTGTGGTGTGTAGGTGGTGTGGTGCAGTGTGGTGTTATGGTGTGGTGCTGTGCGGGTGTGATGTGGTGGAGTATTATGGTGTGGGTGGTGTGGTGTGGTGTGTGGGTGGTGCGGTGCAGTGGTATGGTGTGGTGCAGTGTGGTGTGATGTGGTGGAGTCGTATGGTGTGGGTGGTGTAGTGTGGTGTGTGGGTGGTGCGGTGTGCTGCAGCGGTATGGTGTGGTGCGGTGTGGTGTGTAGGTTGGTGGGTGGTGTGGTGCAGTGTGGTGTTATGGTGTGGTGCTGTGCAGTGTGGTGCAGTGTGGTGTTATGGTGTGGGTGGTGTGGTGTGGTGTGTGGGTGGTGCAGTGGTATGGTGTGGTGTGGTGTGTGGGTGGTGCAGTGGTATGGTGTGGTGTGGTGTGGTGTGATGTGGTGGAGTGGTATGGTGTGGTGTGTAGGTGGTATGGTGGTATGGTGTGGTGCGGTGTGGTGTGATGTGGTGGAGTGGTATGGTGTGGGTGGTGTGGTGTGTAGGTGGGTGGGTGGTGTGGTGCAGTGTGGTGTTATGGTGTGGTGCTGTGCGGTGTGATGTGGTGGAGTGGTATGGTGTGGTGCAGTGCGGTGTGATGAGGTGGAGTGGTGTGGTGTGGGTTTTGTGTTGATTTGTGCACAAAATTCTTTTTGTGGGGTTTGGCTAGTAAGTAATTAATTTGCAGGGGAACGAACTACAGAAAAGGAAAAGAAAGAAAATAATTTAGCATGCAAGGACTTTACTACTTTTTCGTAGTTTTTTCAATAGCTTCACAAAATCAGTAGCTTTGTTGCTAATGACGATGACCTGTTAACAGCATTAACGCCAGTTACTAAGGATGATAGGTGATTATTAGTCATTGACAGCTTATGATTCTCATTTACGACTGCCAATCTTTAAAAAGTGCCTGCGTTCTGTGTAATGGTGTCGGTTATTTGCAGTGGCTTGTTTTCAGCAATAACACTTGGTGTTATATTGGACTTGTACTTGCTTGATAAACTAACACTTATACAGTATTTTGCAGTTGTAAAGTGACATTTAAGCAGAGTTTTGCAGTTGTGTTATCTCTTTCCTTTAGCTCGGCAATGTTCCATTTCTGTTAGTAGCTAGTTACCACTTCACGAATTACAATTCACAAAATTTTTTATTTGCATATGCATTCTCATTGTACTTGTTCTAATTTTTGTGTGTCGTCCCATAAGTCATAATAAAAATTGATAATGTTACAAAGTTCAATAAATTGTTATACTTTGGCTGTTCTAATGGAGCAGGACATTAGCATAAGTGTTTAGTAGCATATTTGTAACAGCACATTAATTATTTATTCAGCTGGTTAGAAAGTTGCATTTTAATTGTCGTTTCTGATTGACCTGTTCAATGTATTTGTTAATAACTGGCATGCGGAATGTCTGCGTTTCGCCAAACCATGATTAATTTATGCAAAATTACTTCTTTTTTGCAAGTTAAGTCAGTTACTCAATGTAAAACAACAAGGTAGTATTCCTGTAATATGTTTACTAAAATTACTAAATTGGTTGCATGGTGCATTACGATATTATACATAACCAGTTAGTTAAATTGTTCTGAATAATTATAAGAATATGAATAATAAGGAATTAAAGTAATAATTGTAATAGTAATAAAAATAAGAAGCATGGTTAATTTGCAAAAAATCATATCATTTTGTAAATTAAGTCAGTTACTCTGGTGTTTCATGTAAGCCAAAGTTTATCTACCCTCATCTGTAGTGTATCTACCTCTCTCACCTTCCTTAATTAGTGTCATTTATACCAATCAGCCTTACACTTAGATTGCGACATTTTGTTTCAGCTGATTTGCTTGACAAGGACTGGATCACAGAAATCATTTGGTTTTATCATGGAGGGATGTGCTTATCGGGAAATCTACTTCAAGTGCACTGCTTGTTCTGAATGTTTTATGAGCGAGGATGTTTTCTTTGCACATACGAGAACATGGCATTGTAAGGTACTGGTATGTGAGGGTACGGAACAGTACGACCAGTGCAAATCTACTGCTTATTTGTGTGTGACAGATGATGAAGATGTTGAGAACAATGCTGCGGAGATTCAGTCAGTTCTAGAGGTACAACCACTTCAACAGGCAATGGAACCCAGCCACGTAGAAACTGGAAGTTATATAAATGATAATGCAAGCATTGGTATTGAGGATTTTGCCAACAGCACCTATACAAACAATGTTGCTTCTGTTGAGCTAGCTAGTACCAGTTCCGCTTTTGGCAATCACGATGTAAAATCAGAAACAGATTTGACATTTCAATCATTCCGACTACAGGATGAACAAGTATTTACCTCAGTGCAAGGTGCTGTGAGCCAAATCAAGAATAAAAAGAGACTGCAAAATGAGTATCCCGGTGTTCGTAAATACCAAAGGCCAGTAAAACCAAAGACAACGTTGACTGCTCAAGGGAAAAACCTTGTTGAGAACTTACAGTCGAGTGGCGAATCCCTTATGAGTACCAGTAACAAAAAGCTGTGGCATTGTAAGATTTGTTCCTATCACACAGAATGGAAGCATAATCTAAAAAGTCACATCCGGTCTCACACAGGAGAACGTCCGTTTCAATGTCCTCATTGCTACACAAGTTATACACACAATCACAATTTGAAGCATCACTTAAAAAGGTGCACAATGGCAAATAAATGATGTAATGTGAGGAAGGTTATACATTGGGTTTGACAAACTGTTGAATTTCATGAATGCCCGCATTGTTTCTAAGGATTTTCCGGAAAGTATCCATTCGAGAAGTGCCAATCCCTTAATTTCGATGCTAGTGATCTGCGTGAAAAACTGGAATGGATGTTGGATTCGTGCACCAATTTCAAATTCTGGAGTTGCAAAAATTTGCTCCAGTACAGCCAGCGCATCTTGCAAATAACTGACACAAACATGGCAAGAAATTACAAACAAAGTTTCATAGTGGTTTTCCCAAACAAAGTTAAAAGAAAACAGGAACACTTTGTAGTAAATTTACGTTGACCTGCCACTAAAGAAAATGACAAGAAGATCCTAATTATCTGAGACAGAAGCTCTTTTTAAACTCACAAAATGCACAACAGATGTGGCTAACAGTAATGGTAAAATTAGAGGTTTTCCAAAACCACGATACCACACTTGCCATAAGTGGTGAATGGGAACAGGCCAGCCAGAGACAAATCTATAATGAGTACAGGCAAAAAGAAACTACGGCAGTGTAAAACGTGCTCGTATCACACGGAATGAAACACAAATTTGAAAGTTCATGTAGAGAATCAGCCTTGTCAGTGTGTTTACTGTAATGCTTGTTTGAGCACGAGTCAGAACTTGAAACGCCATTTGGACAGTTACTGTGTAGTGAAAAATACTTAATACACTCCATTTCCTTGCCATCAATGTGTGACTTATAGCTACAGTTTATTTCGTTTTAAAAAATGGACTACTTGCGTATGAACTTTGAGTGCTTGTGTATAAGAACAAATCAATTTCTTTATGGCATTCTAGGCCAGCATGACTCTAAAACACTAGTGTCCAGTCATGTTTTTCATGCACAATCAACATCACATTCTCAATTGATAGCTTTTGAAAATGACTGTTAAAAATTGTATTGTACCACAAACATAATGCATGTAGTCGACATGGTATAGCTTATTTCAGTGGCTTATTTTCAGCAACTGCACTTGTTATTTTATAGGGTTTGCATGTTTTTATAAAGTCGCATTTGTGTAGCGTTCTTAATTTCCGCAATTTTCTATTTGCTATGTACTGTTTTACGAATTATGATTAGAAGATTTCAAACATTCTCGTTGTACTTGCGTGTTTTAGCGTGCTGTCATACGAATCTTAACAAAAGTTGATGAATTATGATTACGTTCAACAAATTTGTGATTCTTGCATTGTCTGTGAAACAGATCATTGGTGGCATATTTTTCTTAACATTAGTTATTATTCATAAACCTAGAATTCCTTCTGTTAGTTTGAAAAATTCTAATTTAGTCGCAGTTCCAAGTGACTCATTCCGTATTCTTTGTTATTTATTAGTGTACCAAGTGTGTAATACAATTGGAAATACCGAAATACTACAGGGCGCATTTTACTGTCTTTATGTCTGCCTTTCTAAAAATCTTAAGCTGTAGTTAACTTGTACACAAGATTGTATTTTTTGCAAGTTAAGTAACTTAAGTCATTCACTGTGGCATTTCGTATAAACCCAAGAATAATTTCATGTACTTTAATTAATGTCATTTCTACCACTCTTCCTTACACTTAGCTTGTAAAATTGTGTTTCAGCTGAGCTGTTTGACAAGGACTGGACTGCAGAAATCATCTGGTTTGATCATGGAGAGATATGCTTATCAGGAAATCTACTACAAGTGCTTGGCCTGTTCTGATTGTTTTACCAGCGAGGATGTTTTCTTTGCACATACGAGAACATGGCATTGCAAGGTACTGGTGTGTGAGGGTACGGAACAGTACGACCAGTGTTTTTCAAATACAGCTTTCCCTGCAGTAGAAATGGAACATTTTGAGACCAATACTGTGAAGATTCAGCCAGTCGAACACGATCTCGAGCCTAGTCATGAAGAAACCGGCAGTGATGATAATGCAGACATTGGTGTTGAGGATTATGGCAACAGTAATTATGCAAGTAATGTTGATTCACTTAATTTGGCTAGCACCAGCTATGATTTTGCTAATCATAAAGTGAAATCAGAAGTAGATTTGATAACCCAACCATTTT
Organism: Tubiluchus corallicola; assembly: GCA_030141605.1. NCBI lineage: Eukaryota > Metazoa > Priapulida > Priapulimorpha > Priapulimorphida > Tubiluchidae > Tubiluchus > Tubiluchus corallicola. The sequence goes on along the minus strand of JAQGDQ010000869.1, from coordinate 80,571 downwards.
CGTCACAGGATGACCAAAGGTTTAGCCCAGTGCCAAGTCCTGTGAGCCGAGTCAAGAATAAAAAGAGATTCCAAAACGAGTATCCCAAAGTACGCAAATATAAAAGACCACTAAAACCAAAGGCTTCATTGACAGTTCAAGGAAAGGACCTCACTGATGACTTACAATCAAGTGGAGAATCGTGTGTGCGTACTAGTAACAGAAAAACGTGGATGTGTAAAATTTGTTCCTATCACACACAGTGGAAGTCAAATTTAACGAGTCACACCAGGTCGCATACAGGAGAGCGGCCATTTCTATGTCCTTATTGCCACACAAGTTATAAGCACAATCATAATTTGAAACTTCACTTGAAAAGATGCACAAAGGCAAATGAATGATGTAGTGTCTAGCAGGTTATACGCTGAATTTGCATGCCCGTAAAAATTGAATGCTACCTGATGATGATTCCAATTGTTAAATTAACTGTTCTGTACATATGTTTAAAATTTGTAAGCTCTGGGAAGTGGCTGGCTAGGCAAAGGACCTTATACAGATCTGGATCCGGCAATAATTGAGTGTCTACTTCTGCTCCCTGGTTGCCAAATTTCATTGTTCTTGTAAGGTCTGTTGTATGGTCCTTAAATGTCTTTGCTCTTGTTATTTCCTGGAACAGTTTTCCAGGAGATACAGAGGGGCGCCTTAAAGCGCTGATATGTGATTAGAGTCAATTAATTAGATTAGCTATATTAATAAGATAATTTTGACCTACGACATACTAACAGTAAACGGCCTAGCTATGTTTTAGTAATATAAAAGTAGTACACAATGTAATAATAGATGTATTAGCTAAAACATATATTATCAATAAATGTTTATGATATGACACTATAGAAATGTAAATCTTTCCTGTTTACAGGACATCCTTGATAAGGAATCTTAAGGAGATAACATTATGCTGGGTAAGCCGCTATACTAACCCGGGTTTATACAGGGTGCTCACCAGGGCTAATGATTCGGAGGAGTAGGCTGTAAATTTACTACTAAAGGAGTCGGAGTTGTTAAGACTTAGGGTTTTGGAGTTGGAGTCGAGACTCGGGAGTACACTTATTGTTAGAGGAGTGGGTAAAAAGTAGACAAACTCAAACTCCAGATACTTTTTAACTTTTAACGCATTTAAGCATAACGCCCCATTTTAGGATGCTTTCGTATTGGTGTCTATGCAGCTAGACTGTTTTCCAGCATAAGAAGTAGTGATGAAATGCCACTGTAGCTAAATATTGAGAATACTATAAACTATTACTTAAAGGCAGGAGTTGGAGTTGGATCTAAAATTTTAGCAGTTGCAATCAGAATCGAAGTTGGATCTTCTAAAATTCTAGGAGTCGGAGTCGGAGCCAGAGTCAGGAGTTTCATGTACCGACTCCACAACCTTGGTGCTCACAATATAATATTGCCTTCAAAGAAAGCCTATTATAAGAAAAAATAGAGAGCTTTTTGGAGAGGTAATTAGACGGAATGCCAATTATAGTATTTACTCGCTATTCATTCATACAGAAAATTTGGTGGACTGTGAAGCAAACAGTACTACCTTCACGTGCTCTGGTTCCGTACAAGCATAAAGAAAGAACTAAAGAAAAAAGATTTATTGTATTGAATATTATCGATAACGCCGAGTGAAACTAGGGGGTGCTGCAGTTCCAGAGCACCTATACATGAGCTGCCACTGCTCAGACTCCATATAATGTTTAGAAGTTTTTACATGTACACAGCAAGGAAGCATTTTACCATATTGATGCCTAGTTTTATCCATGTGCAAAGTACTGTTTAAGACAAAGTATTTGTCACAACATTGTCAGCTCTGTATTGGTGCATAAATGTAATAAAATCATTTTAGATGTATGACCACATTCCATTCTAAGCATTTTTCTCAAGTAGAGCCAATGTTCAAAGATTATTTGTTCCACATCGCATTATTTTTAAGACTTTTGCTTGGCGGCATGCGCTTATTCAACGGTATTGCGATGTAGGCAATAATTGAAGATTGCATGACATACTGCAGAATTTTATTTTCATTGCATTCGTGTGTGTGTCTGGTGAAACGACAATACTGTGCAATATAATTGTCCCCAGAAGCCATTGTGCAATGTCAGTTCTGCATTTCTGCCATGAAAATATTTGAATTTCATTTTTACCAAGTTTTTTTGTAACAATATTGACATTGTTACCTACCAAGGTGACTTTATTTCAGCGTAATTCTTGAAATTACAAGACCACTGCATCCAAGTTCTTTAAATTTTGACATGGAGAACTGTGGGTATCAAGACATTTACTTCAAATGTACAGCATGTTCGGAATGTTTCATGAACGAGGAGATTTTCTTTGCACATATGAAAACATGGCATTGCAAGATACTAGTATGTGAGGGTACAGAGCAGTATGACCAGTGCCTTATACAGTCTGGTTGTTTGCCTATGGCTGCTATGTCTCGAGGAATTTGACAGCAATACAGTAAAGACCGAGACTCAATCATATTTGCAGGGACTTTGTCGAAGTGTTGGATTTCTCAAAGAAGAGAGTGGTTATGATGATGCCCGCGTTGTTTCTAATGACTTTCTTAAAGGTGTTTGTTCCAGCAGTGCCGATCCCTTCCAGCAACCAACTAATTTTGATGCCAGTGATCTCTGCATAGAAGTTGGAATGGATGTTGAATGTGTGCAACAATTTACAACACAGAACTTGGAGACATGCGCATCAGCGCAATTGACACATTGTGCAGAAGTCTGGCAGAAAGGTGGCAAGAGGCCTCAAAGAAAGCTTCTGGGAGTTTCTTCCCAGCAGAGACCAAGAAAACGGGAAATATCGACAAAATAAATTGGTGAATTGTAGCAAGCTAGCCAGTGAAGACTCTCTCATGAGTACCAGCAAAAAGAAACTGTGGAAATGTAAAATGTGTATGTATCACACGGAATGGAAGACTAATTTGAAAGCTCACGGTAGAACTCACATGAGAAACAAACCTTTTCACTGCTCTTACTGTGGTGCTTGTTTTAGCACGAATCAGAATTTGAAATGTCATTTGGACAGGTGCAAGGTGAAAAATGTTTGTTTGTTGATACATTCCTGTTTCCTTGCAATCCGGGTGTGACTTATAGCTACACTCCGTTTTAAAAAGGAAGTATAGAATGCTTTTATATAAAAACAAACCAATTTCTTTATGGCATCCTAGGCTAGCACGAGACTGTGACGTTTAAACCATTAGTGTCCATTCATATTTGGGGTGCACAATCACATCACATTCTCAATGAACGTGTCATTAGCCTAATACATGTAGTTGATTGACGTAGGTTATTTTTATAGCTTATTTTCAGCAATAGAATATTATAACACTTGATATTCTAATCATTCGCACTTGCGGAAGCTTAGTAATATGTGAAATTACAAGCCAAACGGACATGCATGTAGCAGCATACTGAATTTATTGTAGTTCACAGATGGTGTCATAAACAACCCGATTTCAACAATCCGTTAACATGAAAGACCAAGCACTGACATAATTTCCTTTTCAATAGATGGTTTTAAAAAGCAACAACGCTTTATTATACACATAATCGGAAAATTGGCAAAAATGAAGCAAAGACAAAAAACACGAACACACTCCGTCGTCTTGTCTGTTCCAACTAGAACAAACAACTCCCTGACGCCATCTCCTCGTGGCCAATCAAAAACTTTCTTGGTGTCACGTGCTAGGCGTTCGCGACAGATGGTTCCTGGTTATACGCTATGGCAAATAGCCTCTTTAGTGTAAATTAACAATTAAAAAACTCTCAGTGACTCATTGCAAAAAATCACATATACATGTAGTGAAACTACAATGTATTTTCCCTGTAATATGTTTACTAATAAAATTACTAATTTGATTCCATATTGCATTACAATATTATAACAGAACAGTTAGCTAAATTTTTCTGAATAATTATAAGAATATGAATAATAAGCAATTAAAATAATAATTGCAATAATAGTAAGAATAATAACTGTAGTTAATTTGCAAAAAAGTATATTAGTTTGTAAATTAAGTCAGCCAATCTGCCAACGCCTTAGCAACATAAGCCTAAGTTTGCATTTGATCTACCTTAACGTGATGCATACTAATCGTCCTAACATTTAGATTGCGAAATTTTGTTTCAGCTGATTTGCTTGCCAGGGACTGGACTGCAGAAATCATTTGGTTTTATCATGGATGGATGTTCTTATCAGGAAATTTACTTCAAGTGCACAGCTTGTTCTGAGTGTTTTATCAGTGAGGAGATCTTCTTTGCACATACGAGAACGTGGCACTGTAAGATACTGGTATGTGAGGGCACAGAAAAGCATTCTCTGCACTTTGACTCATCTGAATCAAATTTTGCAAAACTTGCAGATGAAAATGATGAAATGATGCTTCGAGCTATTGGTGACAGTATTCAAGCGCTGGAAAATAAGAATTACGATGACGTTGCAGCCAATGAAGATGGTAGTGATATGTGCATTGAGCCCTCTACTAATCGCGATATTTCTGAAAGTGGACAATTGGGCTTCTTTGGCCTTGACTATTCATTTGCCAGCCCTGCAGTTGGTGATGTAAAAGTCGAAACACAGCCAAACTTTGGGTTTCAGCAGTTAAACAAAGGCATGAAAAAATCTGCAATTAAACTGCCCAAACAACGTCCTTGGACTATTCCAAATTTGCATGTTAAGGAGCAAAAAAGAACAAGAAAACAACTAACTGTGCCAAAAGTCAAGCCAAGTCAGGTTGCTAACATCATTCCATCCAGTGGAGATTCCCTGATGTGCACAAGTAAAAAGAAACAGTGGCAGTGTAAACTATGCTTCTATCACACAGAAAAGAAATGTAATTTGCAAGCTCATGTTAGAAAACATACAGGGGAACGGCCGTTCAAATGTCCTTACTGCAGTGCGACTTATCAGCAGAATCATAGTTTAAAGACACACTTGGAGAAGTGTGCGATGGTAAAAACTACTCCACAAAATGTCATCTATTATGGCAATGGCTGATTCGTTTCAAATAAGAGTTGGTCCTGCTGAACTAGAAGGACATCCACTGTTTCCATTACAGTGATTTATTGCCTAGCAGTCGTTCCTTCTTATATTGTTCTTCATTGGTATTATATTAGTACTACGTGTGCATGCTTTTGCATCATGTGAGTTGTTTCATGGTACTATCTAGCTGCCAGGGGCAATATGTTTATTTCCCACATTCTTTATCGTTATTTGCTGCATGTTAGTCAGCTTTTTATGCAAAAAAGTGAATGTAGCTACCTTACTACATGTATTGTAGAAATTGTTGTGCAAATGTGTTTCATATTCTACTCTGATACGTATTTTCAACAGTATTATTTGTAAAAATAAAACTCGGCTGTGTTCACGTCGCTTGTTAATTTTGACCATGTCCACACTAATAATTTGCTATTTACTATACCCACTATTGTTGATGTGATACTGGAGTACTGTACATAATACACAATTAATGTCAGTTTGTTGGGGTGAACATAAATTTTACAAGAATCCTGTATTTCAGGGACGTGTGCATTGAGATATAAACATGGAGGATCATCAGTATTTGATACTATATTATAAATGCACTGCTTGTTCCGAATGTTTCATGAGTGAAGACGTTTTCTTCGCGCATACAAGAACTTGGCACTGTAAAATACTTGCATGTGAAAGCACGCAACATTCCCTATATACTTCCAATATGTCTTTGACTGCTTCAGGTAATGAATTTTTTGTAAGTGAGGATACTAAAAGACAAATCGATGACTTTCAACCAGTTCCGAAAACACCGTGTCTCACAAAAGGCAATTCTGTAGAAACTGGTAACGACATTAACAATGATGGATGCATTAGTCATAATGAAAGCATGCAACTTCTTAGCACACAACGTGCTTCACATAATGGCAACAATTCTGTGGATGTTTCAGATAGTGGCTATTTTGTGAGCGGGGCCATTAAGACAGAAATCCCTGATTTTCAACCAGTTTCAAATGAACCATGTCTCATTGAAGGGATAAGAGGTGATTTTGTAGAAACTGGTGCTGATGATGGCAATGATGGGTGCGTCAGTCACACAGAAGGCATGGATTTTGTTAACCGACCTCTGTTACCTGTAGGTGTGGTGCTAATGAATAAAAGCACTTTGCATCCATTAGATAGATACTCTGATGATGCTGGCCCATTTGCAATGACTGGAATGGATTCGGAATGGCAACGGGCTTTACAGCAGACACATGAGACCGCTTCAAATGTACATAGAAGTAAAACCTCACAGCAACGTAAACATGCTGGAAGAAGAAAACCACCAAACAGTTCATCCGGCTGTCGACCAAAGAGGCTACATACGAAAACGCCGCTAGGAGTAGAAGGTGGAGCATTCGACGCATTTGCCAGCAAAAAGGATCTCTGGCAGTGCAACATGTGCTTCTATTGCACGCCGAGAAAGACCAATTTGCGAGCTCATGTTAGAAAACATACAGGTGAAAAGCCATTCAAGTGTCCGCGCTGTGGTGCACGATACAGGGACAATCACAATCTGAAAAGGCATTTGCAAGGAAAAAGCTGCTGCTCACATGACTGGCGAAATGCTGATGCAAGTTCGAGTGGAACTAGGTGATCATTACAATTTAGATCTGTATTTCAGTGCCCTCATACTGATGCACACTATAAAGACCATTGCAGTATGATAAAAGATTGCAAAGAAACAAATGGTGCTCATAAAGGTAGAGAAATCCAAGGAAGACCTGAGCATATTTTAAAAATGATGCACAGGCTTTAAATCATCCATAATTAACATCCATATTACAAGCTCTGTGAACCTGAAGAGGTACTACAAAAATGGAAGCGCATTTGCGATGTGCATTTGGCTGCGTGGCTTAAGCATTACTAGTCAGGTTCAGTAAATGTATCAGTGATTTCTAGGAAGATGATTTCTGGGCAGTTTGATCAGCAATATTGTTTTCAGCTATTTACCTCACTGAGAATTTGAGAAAGGATGCATGTTTACAATAATTGTGTTAAATTTGGTTGGAATATCTCCTCTGTTTCTCAGGCTGTTTTTACCCTCACCATCTCATACTTCTACAAATTACTTAATTAATAATAAAATGTCCTAATATTAATTCATTCGTACGACCACAGCCAGTACAGTATTAGCAAAATTGTAATGTCGTCTCTAGCTGCTTTTTAGTGATTATGATTCGATATTTGCAGTTTCACAGCAACTATTTTACAGTTGGATTTATTAAATTATTATTATGGGTAATTGTAGCATGAACATAGGGTTGTTGTAAGCTTACTGGTAAACAAAGGTTACAAAATAAAATACCATATTTGAATGCAAATGTTACAGACAATGACAAACAAGAACCTGGCGTGCCGTTAACCCGAAATCAATGATACGCTGATTGAACGCTCGTATTTTAATGCTTCGAAGGATTCCCATGATGACATGATCTTTTTTGTTGTCGTTAATGAGGTTTCTTTATTACGTTTTTTATATCATCACTCCCCACTGTTTTGCTTCAGAGTTCTTCAGTAAGTTGTACGTCGCTTTTAAAACAGCTATTTTGTAAAGTAGAAGAGTGTCAGTACTGCGTGTATAGCTGCGCATTACTATTTAAAAATGAACGGACTAAAACGCAAATATTCCCTGATGCTTTAAACTCAAATTTAAGTTAAGCTTATACTTATCAAGCGTTCAGTCTATGCAAGCATACTGTAATAATAATCCAACCATTTTAGTTTGTATCATTTATTTTTAATAACTTACCCGAACACCGATCCACAGATGTGAAAAAATCCTCGTCTATTAAATATATTAATTATTATTATCACTAATTGACTGACCAGTAATATCAGCCTCACCGTCTGATTATTAAAAGCTGCACAGTTATCACTCGTTCACGTGATTGTGTATGATTAATAAATTTATAATTTTATTTTTATCTTTACTAATTATGTTGTAAAATTTAAACTTCAAACATGTTTGAGAATCATGCACACAGGCTACAAGATGCCAAGATAGGTGTATATATCAAGGTTTTTTTATTGTAACTAAAGCACAACAAAATTATTGATGATCACTTGAATGTTGTTTTATTCACAAATATACAAAACGTGTGCTTGCAAACCAAAACTGTCCATAAATCCGCACAGTTAAAACTACGTTATGATGCTTCAAAGTAGAAGGCACCAAAAAGTTGGTCAAATGTCAATTTTTTGTTGTTTTTTTCAAACAAATGCTAAAAGTATTGGACTTTTATATTCTAGCATCAAATTGTCAAAAAAATATGCAAAAAAATACTAGAAATCCATTTTTATAACCCTGCATGGACTTTCTTGGCTAGAGATTAGTACTGTAATTGTAAAAAACTTGTACTTCAAACTCAGATAGCACCTCGTGGAAGCGATAGTTTTCCTTCGGGTTTTTTCTATTGCCAAGCCTAGAGCTACATCAGGAAGAGCCATCTACTGGATGTAAACATAACTTCAATGTTTTCTTGCAGTGTCCATAACAACCAGCATTTGTGCGGTTGCTAAGCGTTTTGTAGAAACATGACAAAAAGCAATGGTTAACAGCAATTTTCTCAAGGTTATATTTTTTAGTGCATAGCCTGAGCCTCAACTTCAACGTGGATTATCTCAGCTTAACAATAACATACAGCAATGAACTTGGTATCAAAATGATCTTCATGAAATGGAGATTTAGTATATGTGAATAACTGGAAAAGTTTAATTGCCGACTTATGAACATTTTGCCATGCAAGCACACATATGAAGAGTAGAGCATATTTTTAAGTGTGGAATTTAGAGCTCTAGGATACATCTAACCACTAGAAAATAGACTGGCTGTAAGCATATTTGATGACTGCAAAACTAAATAAATTCTGAATCTGATACATGCAAATATTATTCATATTACTAGAGTTGAACTTCAACTAATTTTTTGGCAGCCACTGTTCTTACTGGCACTCAGTATAGGCAAAAGATTTCAAATTTATTATTGCAGCCAATGCATTTTGAATTGTAATTACCAACAACATTGATTTTAGCTTAGAAACTGACGAGAGATCTGACATCCGGTATGGACGCTTCTTCAGATTCGGTCGTTTACTTCAAGTGCACGGCTTGTTCGGAATGTTTCATGAGCGAGGAAGTGTTCTTCGCTCACACGAGGACGTGGCACTGCAAGCTTCTCATCAGCGAAGGTCAAAATCCCGACGAAGATGAAACGGGCGAGTGTGAGGACATCCATGCAAAAACTGAAGTGGAAATTTGTGAACCATTTGGTTTACCATTAGATAGTAGTGTAAATAATGCTGGCAGCTCACGTATTCATCAAGATTTCCGTTACAAAGATAATGCTGTTGTGAACGCTGCAGAAAATGTTGTAAAGAAATATGAGAAGGAGGACCCATACATGGAATCTGCTAACCCTTCAGTAACAGAAGAAAATTTTCAAGTCATCGACTTGGTCCACCAAGCTGAGTCAACACGCTGTTCAAATGTCTCTCAGTCCATGTCAGCATTCTCTAGTTATACTCCTAGAGAAGCTGCGCAAAGTAAACACAAGCAATTACACAATCCTTCCTTATTATCTAACAGATCAACCAGCGGTAAACATGTATTCCGCGGTTCTAAGAGGAGCGCGTCAAATGTGCACACTTTTGCTAAAAATCGCACAGACGCAAATAGTGACTCCAGTATGAGTTTCGTCCAAAGTAGCATGTGGCGATGTAACTTGTGTAGCTATCAATCCGCGTGGAAGAGCAATCTCCGCGTACATCTCAGAAAACACACGGGAGAGAAACCTTTTCCTTGTGGGCACTGTGGAAAATATTTCAGCACTAGAAGTAACTTGACCAGGCATTTGCCGATTCATTATTCTGTTGCTGCACCTCCATAGGAGATTTTTTGTGTGAAAAGGAGTCACTATGGTAACGTTTTCTCAACAATAAACTTAACCAAATCATAAGGTTCCTTAGGCAACATTAAAAACTTTTTGTCATTGCGGAGTTGTTAACCCTTTTACCTCCATGTACTTTCTCATTTCAGCAGCTCGATCTAGTTTGTTCCCCCAAGCTACAAACTGATTTACATAGAGTTTCTGGAGTTAAAAATAGTGCCAGATAGTTAATCACAACAAGGTTTGTTAATAACAATGATATTTCTGGAAACTACTGCTCCATTCACCAGGTTGTGGATGTACAGTCAACCTCGGATATAAGGGACACCTCCGGACCAGAAAAAATTCGTCCGTTATATCCGATGTCCCTTATAGCCGAAGTTGAGTCAGACCGAGGGTGTATCTAAACCTGTACTTTTACCCATATTTTTGTGGATTATTGCTATACATTCAGTGCAAATGGTATGTAGGAAGCTTCTTCAGTGATGCAAGATGTATGTAACCATGAAAACCGAGATGTTCGAAGGCCGAGTTTGCAAAAAATTGAGGTTAAAAATCAATGAATTTCGCTTTGATCAAAGGGACCCTTATATGCGAAGTAATTTACCTGGGTTTCTATTATGCGGGACCTGAAGATATCGTTCCTTATAACCGAAAGTCCCTTATATCCGAGTACCTTATATACGAAGATTTTTATAAGGAAAAATGTTACGAAAAATTGGGACCGGTGTTGGTGGTCCCTCATAAGCGAGTGTCCCTTATAAGTGAGTACCTTATACCCGAGGTTGACTGTATCAAAAGGATCAGGAATGTTACATGCACCGGGAATGATAGAGGTAACTTGATGCAGGGACAGCCTAAATAAATTCCTGCAGTTCAGACTACCAGTGTGTCAAAAATAAATAAATTTTTATTTGTAATTTCTTGTCATTTGATTTGTAGAGAAGCTGTGTGACGATGGATGATGCTGATCAGTTAATTTACTTCAAGTGCACGGCTTGTTCTGAGTGTTTCGTAGCAGAAGAAATCTTCCTTGCACACACGAGGACATGGCACTGCAAGATTTTGGTGTGCGAAGGACAAAATCCGACTTTTGACGAAACCACGTTTGCAGTGCAGTGTAGCAAATTAACGTTCGGTGCTGCAAACGACGAATTAATCGTGCACAATAACGAATCGGAACGTGATGAAGTAAACAATGACTTCGTAACACAGAACGATGAACTTGCAGAACAGGCCGCATCAAATAGTGAAATAAAGATTGAGCCGGTAATAGAAGAGTTTAGCGAAACATCACAAGAAGACTTTCCCATGTTAGCCGGTGATTATGGCAGTGAAATAGAAGACAGAACTGTGGAAACTGTGAACGAGAGTAGACAGCGTACTACTGTACAAACAATGGCGGATTTCAGAAACAATGATATGGTAAATTCAGCTCAGTTCACTCAGAATTTATCGATCGTTCATCAACAACCTGCAAGAGAGTTATTATCACTGTTAGATGCAACGCAGATTTCTCCTCACAAGTATCGCAAAAACTTCGGCGGCACGTCAGCAGCCAGACATAAGATGTCTCCGGGAAAAAACCCTGCACGGTCTCACGTTTCTAAATTTGTCCCTAAAGTCATTGGTGAATCGAATGACACATTTGTGTTAGCCAATAACGTCCGACAGTGGCAGTGCAAGTTCTGCTCTTATCACTCACAGAACAAGGCAAACGTGCAGAAACATGTGCATAAACACACCGGCGCAAAACCGTACCGTTGTCAACACTGCGACAAACGTTTTAGTGATCCTAGCAACTTGAGAAGGCACAAGAAGACAGTATTAGCTTGTAGATGATCCATATCGTGTGTGAGAATTCTACACGTCAAACTATCATTCACGGAGTTGTCGACTCTCCAGTTCTTGATACAGCAACAATGAAGCCTGGAATAGAGAATGTACATTATTAGTAGCACAGCAGGGATTACTGATTATAATTTGTTGACACACTCATTTGTCATTGTGTGGCCATGTAAATGAAGGAGAGTTAAACATAGTTTCCTTGAAAAAATAAATACCAGTACTCTGTTAAAGGAAGACCAGATGATTGTTTAGACTCAATCTCATTTTAATTTACTATCCGAAATATACGTTTTCTTGCCTATAAAAGTCAACAATTGTTCCTTATATTTGAATAATTACCTTAGAAAGTTAATTAACGGCAACCGAACACAGCTATTGCTTACGTCAGAAACTAACCACAGTTTGTGCAATGGCAGGCGTCTTTCCTTGCATGTCAAACACATTTGCATAAGTGTTACTGTTTAAACGCATGTCACAAAAATGGACTCTACGTCATGTGACATCAGAAACTAACACTGCAGTTCATGATCATGCTTATCACAGTACAGTCGTCTATTTGTCGGCCACGCGAATGTGTCAAAAAGGCGCCGCTGGCAATCTTAGTACATTCACTGAGCCGCGCGTAGCTTTGAATGCTTAACGAAATTTGAGTATCCGAGGTAATTATTATTTAATCTAAGCTTTGATTTAAAATAATCTATTGTAGTTTTGAATATTTTAGAGCATTCTTTATTCTGAACTCGTGTTTACGCAATCATCCGGTTTTCCATTAAGTATAAACATGGTGCTATTTATTCAAACACAATTATCTCATGTCCAACTGTAGCATTTCGACCTTTAACCTGGTCAGTAAAAACTTAATACAGTCAAACCTCTTTATACCGCCTGCTTTGTGACGGCGAAAGTAGTTGGTGCTAAAAGCGAGTTTGTCATTATAGCCAGGTACATTAATACACATTTGTATGTCTATGCAACTATAGGCATTTTGTTTTGCCAAAAATGTGGGGCGTTAAGTGAGGTTCACATTATAAACTATAAAGGGAGACGTTATTCACAAATACAGTCAACCTCGGATATAAGGGACACCTCGGGACCGGAAAACCGGAAAAAAAGCGTCCCTTATAGTGGAAGATGAGTCAGACCGAGGGTGTATCTAGACCAGCACTTTTATCCATACTTTTATGGATTATTGCTACACATTCAGTGCAGACGGTATGTAGGAAGCTCCTTCAGTGATGCGAGATGTATGTGTCCGCGGAAACCGAGCTGTTCAAAGGCCGAGTTTGCGAAAAATTGAGGGTAAAAATCGATCAATTTCGCTTTGATCATAGGGTACCTTACAAGCGAGGTAATTTTTCTGGGTTTCTATTGACCTGAAGATATCGTTCCTTATAACCGAAAGTCCCTCATATCCTAGTACCTTATATACGAAGATTTTTACATTAGAAAAATTACATTTTTACATTACATTTACATTTTTACCGGTGTCGGTGGTCTGTGTAAGTAAAAACGAAAAATAAACATATAAATTTAGGTTTCCAATTAATAACACTTACAGACTGATGCATTGCATTTAGGAGGAAAAATAAAGTCACACAAATGGGTGCGTTTATTTTTCTTTTAAGAAATCGACTTCCCCAGCAGGGGCGTCATGCACCAAAAAAATTGGGGGGCCCGACTGTATATAATGGCGGAACTTAACTGTTTAAAAAACGTATAATTTTGAAAAAATAAACAGTATTTTGCGTGCAAGAAAAACGATTTATTTATTCCCAACTGGCATTTAACTTAAAGCTATAGCAACGGAAACTTAATTAAAATTAAAAATTAAATTAAAATTTAATTAAGTATTTATTAGCTGTCAGGAATCCGACGCAGAACATCACTCCAGAAGAGCTCAACCACAGACTTCAAGTCCATATTCTTTGTTTTCTCAGATTCAACTGCAAGGATCATCAGGTCACTCAGTCGTGTCTGACTCATTGTACTGCGGAGAGCATTCTTGACAAATTTAAGAGCAGAAAAGGATCTCTCACACGAGCAAGATGTAACGGGCAGAGTCAGAATCAACTGGTCGATCATATGATGGTCCTTCGGTAAAGGATTCCAATGTCATGACTACACCAGTCAGGTTGTCCTTAAGAGCCTTGCAGTTGTCGACGCGAGATGACCACAATTTTTCAATGTTTGCATTGTTTTTGCTCTATTATTTCACTTATTCTCTTTTATAACACACTGCTGAACGAAGCTCGAGTGCTAACTGAGCCGTTTTGTTAACTAACAGTCTTTTGTGCAAAGACGCTAATGCTACTCAACGAGCTGCTTTGTTAACTGTTCCTGCCTGCCTCCTGAATAGATTACATGCAAACAAATTAACTACATCCTGACTTTCAGGTAAACACATACTCATGCTCATACTGTTCGCATTTATGGAGCACTGGCCGGCTATTGCGTGTCAAAAAGTCGGAAATAAATTTGCTTACCGGTCTCATTACGAGCCGCTGACACCCTTCAAATTTTTGACATTTTCTAAAAAAATTGGGGGGGCCCAGGCCCCCCCCCCCGGGCCCCTATGGCACGACGCCACTGTTCCCCAGCACCAATTAGTCTATGCAATTCAGAAGTGTGAACTCTTTTAAATCAGTGAGAAAACTTAGATCTGAATCATTGGTGTGATTTTTACGATGACACGGTGGTTATAAACGCATCAAACAAGAGCCAGCGTGTTTCTGTAAACTTACGTAAGCGTCAACAACAGCGTACTGAAGCTGTCGTTCCGTGAGTGGATATCGACGCCAATCACTCTTTCTTATTGAAGAATCTTTTAAAAGCTTCCTTTTCAACTGAAAGTAACAAAGATATTGAAATTAATTAAATAATACTTCTCATTTTAATATACGTCATGCAAATAATTCTGCAAATATAGGTCTATATTAAACCCAAATTATATTATTATTATTATTATTACTATTATTATTCTCAGGGTCAAATTATCCTAGGGCCCTTCAAGCTTTGGTAGCAGGACTGGATTATCTTATAGGTTACTATAGGATATAGTCTAGGGCCCTTCAAGCTTCGTTAGCAGGACTGGATTATCCTGTAGGCTAGTATACGATATAGTCTAGGGCCCTTCAAGCTTTGGTAGCAGAACTGGATTATCCTATAGGCTAGTATAGGTTATAGTCTAGGGCCCTTAAAGCTTTGGTAGCAGGGCTGGATTATCCTATAGGCTAGTATAGGTCATAGTCTAGGGCCTTCAAACTTTGGTAGCAGGGCTGGATTATCCTATAGGCTAGTATAGGTTATAGTCTAGGGACCTTCAAACTTTGATAGCAGGGCTGGATTATCCTATAGGCTAGTATAGGATATAGTCTAGGGACCTTCAAACTTTGGTAGCAGAACTGGATTATCCTATAGGCTAGTATAGGTTATAGTCTAGGGCCCTTCAAGCTTTGGTAGCAGGACTGGATTATCCTATAGGCTAGTACAGGTTATAGTCTAGGGCCCTTCACGCTTAGGCAGCAGGCCTGGATTATCCTATAGGATATAGCCTAGGGCCCATCAAGCTTTGGTAGCATTTGATAAAAAATCTGTTTTTCACTACGGTGGTGTTGAAATATGTGCTGGCTTGCAATAAACAGCAAAATAGTTGTGTTTCTTAAAGAATGTTTTTCTTGACAAACGCAAGATAGTTATTCTAGTTTATTTAAAGAATTTTCAATAAGTTTACTTTAAGCTGTTGTAGATGTCGCTAAAATATATCCCGAGTAAAAAAATATTCAAGACGGGTGCGGGCGAGTTAGAGGGCGGCTCCGTCTGAGGGGGGTTGGATAATTTCATTAACCTAGAGGCCCCAAGAGAGCATAATCTGTAGTAAGCTATTTGCTTCACTTAGCTCACTATCATAATTTTGTACTTTTTTTGTATGATTCTTACAAGACTCATTCAATCATAATATACGGTTTGCCAAGATTTGATTTTGCACGTTGTAACATAATAAAATGTAATTGCAAGATGCATTGCCATATAACGCTTCCTGATTCTTGTCAAAAATGTATGAAAGAAGCTTTTGTTATTGCACTAATAACTAGTTTAGAACACTGGTGCCATCTATTAGGCTATCCTGTAAATTTATTAAATAAAATGGACCTTAGTGTAACTTAGACACCAGTAGTTATTGTATAAACAGAATGCATATAGCTCTGACACATGTGTATCTCAGGGCACAAAGCACTGAATTGTGTAAGTGTGTAACTTATTTATTACTTGTATATAAATTACAGGATTTTAGAGTTTAGTTTAACCTAGAACTATCTAAACAAATTTGTAAATAAATCAGGACACGACTAAATTGCGTTTACTGTATTCTGGTGCTTTAGTCATACATGTAGTTCCACAAGAATTTCGAGTTTAAAGGTGAGTTATTCAAATCTGAACAAGGAAAGATGTGAGAGCATTTTCAGCTGTCAAAGTAACTTTTGTACAGACCTTCTGCCAAGGTAACTTTTGTACAGACCTCCAGCCAAGGTAACTTTTGTACAGACCTCCTGCCAAAGTAACGTTTGTACAGAGACTACAGACCTGTCAAAGTAACTTTTGTACAGACCTTCTGCCAAGGTAACTTTTGAACGGACCTGCAAAAGTAACCTGCCAAAGTAACTTTTGTACAGACCTCCTGCCAAAGTAACTTTTGTATAGACCTATTAAATGGAGGAAGAATTTTACAACCAGATTTAAGTTTTCAATGCCAACAAAATGTAGGAAACTTTTAATTCCAATAAAAATCAACTTGTCATCGTGACTAACGTCCGTGAAAATATGGATCGTAAACGCAAACAACTGTATCTAATATATGATAATATTTGTTACCACGTGTTTGCAGAGTCCATCTAAGCTCCACGTTTCGCAGCAGTGGAGTATGGAATTGGCAAACTTGCTTAGATCTACCACGCTTTTGTCGATTATACTTGTAGACGATATCCCATAATCCCTTTCAAGCTTCTGCAAGTCCCTGCAGCATAAATGACCTGAATTTTCATCCACTGTTACAAATACCACCAATCTACACACAGTCAAATCTTTTTATACCTGCAGCATGAATGACACGAATTTTCATCCACTGTTACAAATACCACCAATCTACACACACAGTCAAATCTTTTTATACCTGCAGCATAAATGACATGAATTTTCATCCACTGTTACAAATACCACCAATCTACACACACAGTCAAATCTTTTTATACCTGCAGCATAAATGACACGAATTTTCATCCACTGTTACAAATACCACCAATCTACACACACAGTCAAATCTTTTTATACCTGCAGCATAAATCACATGAATTTTCATCCACTGTTACAAATACCACCAATCTACACACACAGTCAAATCTTTTTATACCTGCAGCATGAATGACACGAATTTTCATCCACTGTTACAAATACCACCAATCTACACACACAGTCAAATCTTTTTATCCCTGCAGCATGAATGACATGAATTTTCATCCACTGTTACAAATACCACCAATCTACACACACACAGTCAAATCTTTTTATACCTGCAGCATGAATGACATGAATTTTCATCCACTGTTACAAATACCACCAATCTACACACACACAGTCAAATCTTTTTATCCCTGCAGCATGAATGACATGAATTTTCATCCACTGTTACAAATACCACCAATCTACACACACACAGTCAAATCTTTTTATACCTGCAGCATGAATGACATGAATTTTCATCCACTGTTACAAATACCACCAATCTACACACACACAGTCAAATCTTTTTATCCCTGCAGCATGAATGACATGAATTTTCATCCACTGTTACAAATACCACCAATCTACACACACACAGTCAAATCTTTTTATACCTGCAGCATGAATGACATGAATTTTCATCCACTGTTACGAATACCACCAATCTACACTCAGTCAAATCTTTTTATACTGCCCACTTTGTAGCCAGAAAATAGTTGGCGTTACAGCGAGTTCAGCGTTATAATGAGGTGTGTTAAATTGTGCCAGAGATGAATCACAAAACAGTCAAACAAGTGTAGACAGATTAGGGTCCTCAAATTTCACTCTAAATGTTCATTATTAAAAGAAAATTATTAAGTCAATCATTTCTGAATTAAAAGCTCACTCAAAATCAATCATCTTTATTAGAAATGTTTTGTTTACATAATAAGCTGTAGGTCTGCTGCTTCACTAAATATATATGTGTGTGTGTGTGTTGCATGCATGCGTGTGTACATATAATAACAATATTACCAATATATATATATATTTATATATTAGTAATGCTGTGCAGTGCAATGTACAATCACAATAATACTATTGTCAATGTGTGTACATACACATATATACATATACACACATTGACAATAATATTATTGTGATTGTACAATGTACTGCACAGCTTGCAGACAATCAAAACATGATAGCATTGTTTTACACGAGCACTCGTATAACATACGTAATACATTCACAATTGCAACTTTATGCTCCAGGTATATTTTATTTGTGGATGTATGTATATTTGTACAATACACCATTTTTGCAATAACTACTGAATCATTTGTCACAAATGGCACATCGATCGAACCATCTCGGTCTCCTCCAGTCCCATATGAGGTTTATTTTTCAATTCGGGACTTCTGGGAGGAACTATAACCTCTAAAAATTGCCATTCTTGCCCATTTTTTCAAAACTTATACAACTAAGATTTTGAGAATAAGATTGCAAGAGATGCTACATGAGGCATTCAGCACAAGGTACACAGTTTGGTTTCTTGGAAGGACTATGAGCATTTTTGTGAACCTCCTTCACCCTAATTTCCCAAAAATAGCACAAATACCTTCTAGAAAAAATGGATTTCCGAAACAATTTGTCCATCTTGGAAAAACTAAACATCTTGGAAAGAAACATCTTTAGACGCTTCACAAGTTTGGATTAATTTTGCTTTGTAATTTGCACTTTTGTCAAGGAATTTTAGGACACTAGCACCACAAAGTGGCTGCTAATAATCAGATTTTTATGATATTAAGCCGATATAAGCCCGCTTACCCCTGAATTCCGACTCCAACTTTAATTATTCTTTCACATTCGAGTAAAGTTTTTAGTTCCGAAGGGAAACCTGAAAATATTAAACAGTGAAATTAGACACTCACCTCCCAGCTAAAGAAAGTTGACATGCAAACGTTGTACGAGGACTTTAAAAATGTTTCGGCAACAAAAGCAAAAAATTTTCAAGTCACAGCAGCTCACATTCGCAAATTAGTCATTTTAAAATTAATCTAAATTGAAAATGTGTGTACATTCTTCAAACAAGTTATAGTGTCAATACTATCATACCAAGACTATAGCCAAATCACGTTGAAAACACTGGTTCTCGTCTGATCACCGAAGTTGAGTAACGTAGAGCCTGGTTAGTACTTGGATGGGTGACCGCCTAGGAATGCCAGATGCTGTAGGCTTGCGGGTGCCCACACTGTATCGCGACACTAGGTGGAGGAACTGCACAAGCAGTCAACGGCTAGGGGGCGGAGGAGGTCAAGCGACCCAATGGCCATGTGTAGAGGAGTAAACCTTCCAAATCAGGAGTGGAGCCCCGAAGGCGGATCAGTGCAGCATGCTCACTGACTCTGGCAGCTCCTGCAGCCAACGTGGTGCCAAACGTATCGCTCCGCTTTCCTTTGGACTACACCAGGGAGGAAGAGAGGAGGTTCCTGTTGTTTGGGCAACTCAGGATCTCCATACACCTTGCCCAGGCGTGCGCCCTGGAGAGGCCACTCCAGTGGTTCAAGGATCGCACTGCTCAGCCACAGTCGACGCTGCAGCTCCATCAATGTGATCAATAACTGACTCTCTTGGCGCACACTCCATTGTCTTCCGAGACAGAAGGACGCCAACCACTATCATTAGCACGCACGTCATACAAAATTGCTCTTTATTCTGATTGGCCAATTTAGTATAAATGTCGACCAATTAAAATACGTTAAGCAAATTTATAGAACAAAGTCACATCACGATGCTAAAATTGTTTAATTTATGTGATGATCAAATCACACGATCCGCTCACCTTTCATACACGACAAGTGAAAGACATAACAAGTAAGAGGTCTGTCGATGCACAACTGAAGGACGGCCGTCGGACTTTCACGGCTGGCTTCGTACGTCACGGCCCATTCGATATCGAGGCCTACATGAGTCACCTTGCTGGGGTTCGCTTCCGGACGATCCCTGTGTAACGAAAACATTGTAACTATCAGTTCACACTTAATCAGCAGCTGCAGCACTGCAGGAATATCGTAAACCAGGGGTGTGCAAACTGCGGCCCGCGGGCCACTTGCGGCACGCCGAGAGATCTTGTGCGGCCCACGCGATCCAGCTGAAGTCTGCGCCAATATCGCAAAGACAGTGCGGGTAGTTTTTTCCTCTAGATCGGATGGCATTAACCCTTACAAGACCATTGTCACTTAATGTCACTGTCGGACATGACGAAATATATGGTTTTTAATATAAGTTTTAATAACTTCTAAAATAGTTTCTTGAGTGTAGTAGTGCAGTAGTAATGATGTGCGCAAATCACATGCAAAAAAATCGTTATTAGGTCCTACTGTACTTGGCTCCTTGACCAAACTGCATGTGGCCCACAGGAATTGCGGGAATGTTTAATGTGGCCCGGCTAGTCAGATAATTTGCACACCCCTGTCGTAAACAAACATTAACTATGTTATGCTGTAGAGTTAAGAAACTATACCATGCTAATCAATTTTTATCGATAGTCAAAAAGTTTGCTAAACCCAAAACAAATTAAGGAACAATTAATTAAATTGTTCCGACGTAACTGCATTTAGTACAATTGAAAATTGAAGTTTAAATGACATTAATTACCATTTTAATGGTAAGTTAATTGAAATAGCATTAGATCACATTGTATTTTGTTGGAAAAAATAATCAGAGCATTCGTAGCACACAATAAAGCAAAAGTTTAAAGTACTTTATTTTGTCAATAAAATCAATAATGTGTTTTTTGGTGAGCCAGTGGTGCACACTGGGATGGTAATTCACTGCCATTTAACCCGATGTTGCGAACATTTCAAATGACTAAGAATTTTCTTTTCCAATCACAAGTTTTTCAAACTGGGGTAAGCATAATGTTAAGCAATATAACTTCGTATAAGACAGTTCGTCGTAACTTCTTAATTTCGTAAGTTTTTTGGGACACACTGTACTTTAAGATTCCTTTTCTTCCCCTTTAAATGAGTAGTGTGCAAACTTTCAAGCAATAATACAATTCTGCAATAATAATACTAATAAATTACTATTAATAATGGATTTTGTAATGAATACAATAGCTCTACCATGGAAAACAGGGACTGCTATGTCACGAACACTTACCACAAAATCTCATAGCAAATGAAGTTGCACTCGCTCGACTGATGGACGTATTCGAACTTTCCGGGAAAGATCAACTCTGGGAGTTTCTTCTCTTCTTCCTGCTGCAGGCTGAGCTGTTTTCCATCCTCCTTTTCCTGTAATGGAAACCGCATTGACGATTTCAATTATCTACAGAATGGTTTTAAAGCAAGGCCGGATCCAATCTTAAACTGCAGGTCAAAACAATCTACTCTTTAAAACATTGAAAGGAAAGAATTATTACCACACAAACACAATTTCATGTTCGCGCCACTAATTCTTCGCTGTTACATGCATTTCGCCATTTGCTAGTTAGACGGGCACTAGCGCCTGCATAAAAAATGGCTGCCATACCTTCCAGTTCAGATGTGTTAGTTTATGACAAATGATTACAGCAGTAAATTTGAAAATTGAACTTTTTATCTTAAAATTTGCCTAGTTTTAGTACAACACGCTGAATATCTTACAGTAGCACTGTACTTCAATTTTCGCTTCCGCAAACACGTGCAACACGCTCATGGAATATTTTTGCTGTTGAAAATTATGTTAGTTTGTGATGTCATCAATAGCTGGGCTCGCCTGCCGTTAGTTAAGTTTTCAATCTATTATTTAATTATCAGAAACGCTTTTACAGTATTAATCGTGTTAAAATGTATACTTTTTATCCGACTTGAAAATGGGATAGTATATGAAAAATCATCCTGTCTTCCTTTAAGGTTACAGGTAAGAAGAGGCGCCAGACTTCTTCCAGCAAAAAATTGAAAATTTACCTCCTTGGCTGCTAATAACCATGCAGGGAGCTTTCTCTTTCTGCTTGTCTCTTCCATTTCTTGTTCTCACTACTCTGGGGTGGACAGAAAATCTTCAATTGAAGAAACACTAAATCTGTAATTTAAAGAAAGTAGATGGCTGATGGACAAATGCAATCTTAAACTGAAAATAGCAGTCAACACCCATTTAACTCAGACATAAACAACTCCTCTGCAATGTTTCGACCAAAACACGGTCATGTTCATGTTTTGAATCACAAATATTCAAACCGGTATTGCCTAAAACAGAAGTGGTGCTGACAAGCCACTGGCATAGCAGTGTCTATTGTTTTTTGCTGGATTACTGCTGCGTTTACCTGTCTGAAGGCAGATTTCTTTTATTTTAGAATTCTGCCTGCCCAAATGTCTACAATAGACGTGACGGGCAATTCGGAAACCGGTATTGCGTTCAATTTTTCTGCAAACCTGTCTGGACGAAGCTATGCAACCTAAATTTATTCTATTCAGAACAGAAGCAGATGCTTAATTGCTTATGTAATAATCGTGAGTACATAAGATGCCAGATTTCCCTATTAAAGGTGGAAAAGAAACAAATAAAGTTGATCATGTGACTGCAAATGGTGCAATTACGAGTTTCATTGTTATGCCAGCAATGGCCATTGAGAAATTTCACTTTTTACACAACATTCGTTAATTTTGTTACAATGAGTATATGCAGGTAAAAACTGTCAACGGATTTATTACGAGGAGTTCTAGGGGTTCTTAAGTTCTGCAATGATCACATTTTTGTGTCAAGATCATTTTTGGGTTTTGTGCATTTTCAGTAAATTTATTAACTGTTTTATGCTGTTTTGTTGAGTAAATGAAGCATTTTTCATGGGGTACCAGCAGATTTTTCTCAAGTAGTTAAATTATTTGCCTAGTTAAACAAAAATAGCCAGAATCTTCAAGTAGCTAAGGAAATATCCAACCAGAATATGTTCTTTATGAAAATGCTAGATGTAAACTTTTTGTGCGCTAATAATTTTTGTAAATAAATTGTGTAAAATTTCACACAACAGCAAGCCACAGCTTAGCTGGAACAATAGGTTGTCATGGTGCTTGTGACACGCAGCTGCTATGTTCTTTGTCCTACTGTAGCTTCTAGAATGGGCAATGCTACGGTGACTGAGCAACTTTTTGACTGCCATCTAGGGGCGAGTTAAAAAATAATGCAAGTGTGTAATTGCACTACTTGCAGTCGTACTAGACTGCCATCTAGAGGCGAGTTAAAAAAACAATGCAAGTGAGTAATTGACTACTTGCAGTCGTACTTGACTGCCATCTAGGGGCGAGTTAAGAAAACAATGCAAGTGTGTGTGTAATTGCACTACTTGCAGTCGTACTTGACAGCCATCTAGGGGCGAGTTAAGAAAACAATGCAAGTGTGTAATTGCACTTCTTGCAGTTGTACTTGACTGCCATCTAGGGGCGAGTTAAGAAAACAATGCAAGTGTGTAATTGCACTTCTTGCAGTTGTACTTGACTGCCATCTAGGGGCAAGTTAAGAAAACAATGCAAGTGTGTGTGTAATTGCACTACTTGCAGTCGTACTTGACTGCCATCTAGGGGCGAGTTAAGAAAACTATGCAAGAGTGTAATTGCACTACTTGCAGTTGTATAATGCACAGCAGAGGTAGCTGACTCGAGGAATGAAGCACTTTCGCAGCAAAGGAGTACAATTACAATCTAAGGGTTTAATTTTTCCCACAGGCAGTATTTGATTTTGAGGGATGATGGGCAAGCAGTAAAACAGATTACCTATAGTGAACAGGAAAGATAATAGGTATGTGAAAGTTGTTGTCTAGTCACTTTGTTATGACTGAGTTTAGGCACAGAGAAGTATGAATATGAACTATCTATAATAAATATTAGCACTGCACACAACGAAAAAGTGTTTATTGAACTACAGAAAACATGAGTAGCAAAACTGCTGCACTGAACATTGAGTAAACTAGAAAGCAAAAACAGTCAGCGAAACCTGTTTCACAGTCAGTATACAGGTGTAGAACTTGACCTATGCAGAGTTGCACAGGCTTCACTACAACCATTGATGTTAGATAGGGAGAGGACCAGTGCATATGTATTCACTGGACCATACAATTATACTGAAGGTAAGTCAGCTGGTAGTATGTAACAAGATTAGTACATAGATGGCAGCACCTAACTACAATGTACAATTCCAACTTCCACAAGGTATTACTATCAACAACGTTTTAAGCATGGTCTGACGGATGCCATGATTCATAACAATTACAAAAAGATAGACGTCATTGTTTATATGAGTAAAATGATACTGCACCTCACTCAGAACATATAATAAACAGCGTATAAATAAGTTTATTTACTATATTCTTAAGACTACAATAAGAACATACAAGGTGTCAACTTTTCTCGAAACCACCCACTGCAATTTATGCGTGCAAAGTTTTAAAAACCACCCTCACAATGTTCCCGAAGTAGCATAATCATCTACCCTCGCCAGGGACTTAACTACAATTGGTAAAATCTCTCCTACAGAAAGACAATTTTCACAGCTGCAAATCACTGCGCACAAAAAATCAATAACTAAAACATCCAGCAACCCAAATTAGTTTTGGGACCAAGACATGCTACCGCAGAACAGCATGGCTTGGCTGGGGTTTTTGACCGACTGGCTGGATGGAACACACACAATACTGTTCTACCCCTAACACATGACACAACAGGTTCATTAAATTATCAAAAATTGAATGCATTATTATTATAATTAATACAAAACTTCACCTCGTTTAATGCAAAAATGTCCGCGCATCAAAATGAGTAACAGCCCATTTATTTCGCAAGTTTCTAAATCTGATAAAAAACTGTGCAAACCACAAAGTTCATTTTTGCTTTTAAACTAAAAATTGTGTATACTTAGCAATCATAAGATTATGAATAAAACAAATCAATACAATACAAGATGATACACTACATTACAGTACAGTGCATTACAATACAATGCAATACAATACAATACAATACAATGCAATGCAATGCAATACAATACAATACAGTACAGTGCATAACACAACAATATACAATAATACAATGAAATACCATACTGTACAATAGGATACAATGCAATGCAATACAATACAATGCAATACTATACAATACAATGCAGTACAGTACAGTGCATGACACAACAGTATAGAATGATGCATCGAAATACCATACTGTGCCCTACGAGACAATACAATACAATACAATACAATACAATACAATACAATATAATACAATACAATACAATGCAGTACAGTACAGTGCATAACACAACAGTATAGACTGACACAATGAAATACCATACTGTACAATACAATACAATGCAGTACAGTTCAGTACGGCACAGCAGTTTAGTGTAACACCTTATGCGAAATAAAACTTTGAATGATAACAGTCTATTTTGTGCCTCACCTTTGACTTCCTCTGTTATCAGACACATTATAGCACACCGTAATCACGTTGAAAACACCGGTTCTTGTCGCATCACCGAAGTTAAGCAATATAGAGCCTCGTTAGTGCTTGGATGTGTGACCGCCTAGGAATACCAGGTGCTGTAGGCTTGAACGATAAAAACGACGAATTTCTGTACGATATCATACACCATGTGATACCACACAATTACCTGGGTTTCTAATACCCTGAAGATATCGTCCCTTATAACCGAAAGTCCCTTATATCCGAGTACCTTATATACCAAGATTTTTACTTAGGAAAAACGCGATGAAAAATCGGGACTGGTGTTGGGGGTCCCTTATAAGTGAGTGTCTTTAATACCCAAGCTTGACCGTAGTTAAAATTATGGATGTTCAGGTAAAGTGCTGCATTACACAGTTGTTCAATAACCAAAGCAAACCACCAAGCACTGTACTTACATCAACAACAACAATATTATTAAATAATCACATAAATAATAACAATAATCGTTCCCTTACGGTTTTGCAGTGCATTGTAATCTCAACAAATTCAACAAAAATGATATTATCAAAGCAGTTCAGTGAAGATAATATACAATTGTTCAAAGACAGAATTTGTAAAGACAATTTTAGTCAATAATGACACATTCAAACTAGTGAGTTTTCTCGTCAAGTAACTTGCAAGCGTGTTCAGACTAGAGCAAAAAAAATTGTTGTGAGTTACTCTCCGTCAGTAACTGTGAGCTGACACTCACTTCTCAATTCACCGGGAGAAGTGTAGAGAGTAACTCTCCAAGATGTTCACACTAGACAGTAAATCAACACCCAGTAACTGTTGAAGAGTTCGCAATAAATTACCGAAAGTAACTCGCAAAGCGGTTCACACTTGCGAATTTGCTATCGCAGAGAAAGCTTGCTAGTGTGCACGTGCTGTTACACTTTCAACACCTGGACATAGTTTTTGTTCAAACATGCACAATTTGTGCTCATTCTAATAGAATCACAGTTTTTGTTTAAACACGCACAATTTGTGCTCGTACTAATAGAATCACAGTTTTTGTTTAAACACGCACAATTTGTGCTCGTACTAATAGAATCAACTAATAGAATCACAGTTTTTGTTCAAACACGCACAATTTGTGCTCATTCTAATAGAATCACAGCTTTTGATCAAACATGCACAATTTGTGCTCATTCTAATAGAATCACAGCTTTTGTTCAAACACGCACAATTTGTGCTCATTCTAATAGAATCACAGCTTTTGTTCAAACACGCACAATTTGTGCTCATTCTAACAGAATCTCTTTTACTATTCAGACGTCATATGTACTTCAGAATGAAAATTTTCCACAGTGAGGTTTAGATAGTAAATACATAAAAACTTCGCTGGCAATAAGCTACACAAATAGCTACACATAAATAATTGAATATACTCAATATTTAACATCTTAATGCAACCTTACAAAGACTAGACTCACTACAGAAGCGGTTCAATCAACATTAAACATTCATTCATAACTGACGACATTATTATATATTATTCTACGATCATTTCCCACTCAACAATATCCCTGTATTTCAAAGTTTTAAGTGCATTTAAACTATCGTAAGGCTCGTTTCGATTGATTACAACTGGATCAATTCCACTGTGTTGCAATTATGGATGGTGCTCAAACATAATCTAAAGAAATGCTTACAAAGTAAATCAGCTTTCATCATTGTAATCCAACCGCTGTAGTCGAGTCACATGATCATGGCGTCATATACTATGTATCGTAACACACTGTTACAATTATATTAACTGGCACACGTATTACCGGCAGACACAAGAATTCTACTATAGTTGTACTAACTTGCACCGCTTGCTCATTCTAGATAATGATAATAACGATAAGCATGGCAAAAGGTTGATAATAGTTATGAACTATATAGAAAGTTTAACCAGATACAGCAAGGTGAAGTTAGTAGTCAGAACTCATATAGCTAAAGAGTTGATACAACTGAAACAACTTATTAACACTTCACATTGACATAATGACTTAGGACAGGGGCTGAGTATCGAACGTTCGAATCGAATTTGAACAAGTTTTTTCAGTTTGAATTTGATTCGAACCTAAAACTATAGGTTCGAATAATTCAGCATTTCAATCACATGCGTTCTTTATCAACAAAATAATTGAGACATTATGCAATTAGCGTAATTTAGCTGTGATTTCTGTGCACAATTTTTAAACAAATTATTCGTGGTTTTACTGC
This sequence comes from Tubiluchus corallicola, assembly GCA_030141605.1. Lineage (NCBI taxonomy): Eukaryota > Metazoa > Priapulida > Priapulimorpha > Priapulimorphida > Tubiluchidae > Tubiluchus > Tubiluchus corallicola. The sequence goes on along the minus strand of JAQGDQ010000869.1, from coordinate 52,836 downwards.
AGAATTACGGCAGTTTTAATGCAAAGTCTTTTAATATGTATGACTTTTGCAAGACTAATTCTTACTGGTGGTTCGAAAATCTTTCAATCTCAACTCGAATTTGATTCGCAGTGAGTATCGAACTTCGAACATTTGAATCGAATTTGAACAAGTTTTTTCAGTTTGAATTCGAGTCAAACCTAAAACTATAGATTCTGGATAATTCAGCACTTCAAACACATACGCTAACTTTTACTGCTGGTTCGAAAACTTGTTCGAAAATCTTTCAATCTCAACTCAAATTTGATTCGCAGTGAGTATTGAACGTTCAAGTTCGAACATTCTAATCGAATTCTTGAATTCAAACGAGTTTTTTCAGTTCGAATTCGATTCGAACCTAAAACTATAGATTATGGATAATTCAGCACTTCAAACACATACGCTAACTTTTACTGCTGGTTCGAAAACTTGTTCGAAAATCTTTCCAGCTCAACTCGAATTTGATTCGATTCGAATTCGCTTTCTGCTAGAGAATGCTCACCCTTACTTAGAGCTGCTGTTACGCTACAAGATTAGTGAACACTGAAATCTAGACTAGACATACGTTCACACTGAAACGTTCACACTATAAAAATGATTTGAAGAGTTAATCATGTGACGCAGTTACTTCTACTCAGGTTGAAACTGAGTAATTTAGATTTTGAGTTATCATGCATCATATCTCAAACACTTGTTGCGTACTTATATACTCATAAAAGTTATGCAATAATCTAACCCGCATTTCGCGAAACTCGTGACACATTTCTTGGTCCCCAAAAATACAAATTAAAGGTTAATAAAAGGAAATTTTACGGTACATGCGAACAAGCTTTCCACACAAAGTCACATTACTTTGCATCACCCTTACCTGCCTGAAAGACTTATGTAAGGGAAAAAGACATTCTTAGTAATTTAAAATGTTCACGACAACTGGTAAAATTTCACTGACTCACCTTCCCAGTGTGCACCATTGATTCACGAAAAAAAAACGAGTTTTAATCTTAGCTGCTCTAGGCTATCTATCTTTTATGAAAGTAACACGAGGAAATTTTAGTGCCTCAGTGATTAATTGCCACGTCCGTGGGACAGCTGGGTGGTCAGGACATGTGCCTGACTGTACAAGTTAAGCAACACCAAATGGATAGAATGGATGGGTGATTTATTGCCATGATTTGGACCATGTCCCGGGTATAGCTGTGTGGTCAGGGGATGTGCCTGACTGTACAAGTTAAGCAACATCAAACGGATAGAATGGATGGGTTATTTATTGCCATGCTTTGTGTTGCATGAAATAGCTGAGTGATCAAGGTACGTGGTTGACTGCATAAGTTAAGCAACACCACATGGGTAGGATGGATGGGTAATTTATTGCCATGATTTAGACCATGTCCCGGGTATCGCTGTGTGATCAAAGCATGTGCCTGAATGCACAAGTTAAGCATCAGCAAATGGATAGCATGGATGAGTGATTTATTGCCATGATTTTTGTCACATGAAATAGCTTAGTGATGAAGGTATGTGCTTGACTAGGACAAGTAAAGCAACACCAAGTGGATAGGATGGATAGGTGATTTATTTCCATGATTTGGGTCACGTGGAATAGCTGAGTTATCAGGACACGTGTTTGACTGCGCAAGTAAAGCAACACCAAACGGATAGGATGGATGGGTGATTTATTGCCATGGCCCATGATGTGGGTCACGTGGAGTAGCTGAGTGATCAAGGTATGAGCTTGACTGGAACAAGTTAAGCAACACCAAATGGATGGGATGGATAGGTGATTTATTGCCACCATTTTTAGTTACATGGAATAGCTGAGTCACCAGGACATGTGCTTCATTAGAACAAGTAAAGCAATTTTTCTACTGTCACATCATTTCACAGTTTTCCTAAAGCCACAACATTTTACAGTTTTCCTAAAGCCACATCATTTCACAGTTTTCCCCACCGAAACAATTTCCGCCACCAAGTGTCATTTCTTCAATTTCTCCACTGATATATTAGCGAAACAACACGGAACGACAGATCCACAACCGATTCACATTACTCCGACATTATAACTTTATCTGTACGAATTCGGAATTTGTGTTCATGCATTCAGGCATTTTATAGCAAACATAGAATAAGATCAGATAATTGTAACAGGATGAATAACATACACGTATAATCTTTACAAGTTACTCACATAACTAAAGAAGGCAATCTTGACCACGTTAAGAAAAGCTCTTAAGATAACACCACAAAAAGAAAAAGTAAAGACGGCGTTGCTTCCACGCCGCACTTCACTTCTTTCCTACAAGTTTGAATATGTCGGCATTTTCGAGCGTCTCCACTTTGTTCCCGGATGGCTCCGTGGCGCACTTCGTCATGGCAGGTATCAGGACGTCCAAGGGCGTGGTCATCAACGTCGGACAAATGTAGGTTAGTGGCTTCATGAGAAATCTTGCAACGGCTTCGGCCGGTCTCCGCTCCTGTCTGTCAACCATCAGCATCCTGAATTTATTAATTAAATTAATTAAGAACTAGCAAAGGCCCCGCAAAAATTTTTGCGTATAAATCCAAGTATGATCAATAATACGCGAACATTCTACCTTGTCCTCATTTTTATCACGCAAAGTCAGCAGCAGCAGCTTTTACTGAATTAAAGTTATAAGGTTATAGGCAAAGTATAATGGATGACGTCAGAACAATGGCTTTGCGTCAGCAGTTTTCTAAGCGAAAATTGCCAAAAATGGAACATCTAATTAACCCGTCGATACTCCTCTTGGTGGACCTGCCCAAAATATAGCCCACATCATTGTGTAGCCCTGTTCATCCTCTTTCTAAAGAGCCATATATCTCCTTTCGGGAGTCCCAATTCCTTTTTAACATTTTAGGCAGATAACAAAAATACTTCTTTTTCCGTCTAATCGCCCGGGTAATATTTTTTATCGCGCACCCGGCCAGGAATTTTATCGTTTTTTTGTACGTTCACATACTTACCTGACGCAGTCATGTAAAAGCGTATTTTCTTAATTTAAAACATAAATGCAATAATTATTATAACTTCGTTCTTTCGGAGAATGCAGGACGCGGCCATGTTTTTGCACGGCTAACTCTTAGCCAGGGTTGCCATTTTGTATGACGCTTATTGTATTAGAGGCAAAAAATATCGAATTTTCCGCTAAATTGGTGTATTACCAGCCGAGTAGTGCTGCTGCTTATACCATTATTCTCAAAACATACACGTTCGTGATACAAAAAAGACGATAATCGATAATTATACGATAATTTAGTAATGTGAAACTAAAAAACAAAACATGAAAAAATGAGCATTGATAAAATTTCAAACATTACTGCTAACCAGTGAGAAATAAACAAACTTTGATTTCAACTGACTTTAAACATTCCACGATTCAGTTTTAAACATTCACAAAGCTTTAAAAAAAATTAAGCTTATTTAAATGCATTCCAAATTTCTTTCCAGCTGGTTGAACAATACATAATTGCATAATTACACAATTTTCTTGAAAAAAGTTTCCTCCCTCCCTACTGACATCTTGTGAGCAGTTGAAGTAACACTGAAACAATTTTTTTCGTGGCCGGCCTAAGATATCAGAAGGCTTTGATTGGAAGTTTTATCGGCAAAAACAAGCTACTATTATCAATGTCCAATTTGCAAAGAAAAATTTATCACAGCAAATTCAAATGCAATAGATGCTGTTTATTAAACTCACTGTTAAATAGAATCAGTAGCATAATTGACTCTGATATGGGTCACTCCTATTCAAATGTATATTTAAGAGCATAATTGAGCTTTTATTAACGTTCATATGCCATCTTTACATCACTTTAGGTGCACTGTACATATAAACAATCATGTTAAGTACATTCCAGCTAATAAGATTTAACTGCTCTAGCTCAAACTGTAGTATAGCAGTTTTGTCTAGGCGCCATTACAGCAAATAAGATTTAACTGCTTTAACAAGAAAAGTAGCGCAGCAGGTTTGTCTTTGCGCCATTATAGCGCACAAGAGTTAACTGCTGCAGTTCAAAGAGTAGTATAGCAGTTTTGTCTAGGTGCCATTACAGCAAATAAGATTTAATTGCTTTAACAAGAAAAGTAGCGCAGCAGGTTTGTCTTTGCGCCATTACAACGTGCAAGAGTTAACTGCTCCAGCTCAAAGAGCAGTATAGCAGGTTTGTCTAGGTGCCATTACAGCAAATAAGATTTAACTGCTTTAACAAGAAAAGTAGTGCAGTAAGTTTGTCTTTGCGCCATTACAACGCGCAAGAGTTAACTGCTTTAACACGAAGAGCAGTATGGCAGTTTTGTCTAGGTGCCATTACAGCAAATAAGATTTAACTGCTTTAACAAGAAAAGTAGTGTATCAGGTTTGTCTTTGCGCCATTACAACGTGCAAGAGTTAACTGCTCCAGCTCAAAGAGCAGTATAGCAGGTTTGTCTAGGTGCCATTACAGCAAATAAGATTTAACTGCTTTAACAAGAAAAGTAGTGCAGTAAGTTTGTCTTTGCGCCATTACAACGCGCAAGAGTTAACTGCTTTAACACGAAGAGCAGTATGGCAGTTTTGTCTAGGTGCCATTACAGCAAATAAGATTTAACTGCTTTAACAAGAAAAGTAGTGCAGCAGGTTTGTCTTTGCGCCATTACAACGTGCAAGAGTTAACTGCTCCAGCTCAAAGAGCAGTATAGCAGGTTTGTCTAGGTGCCATTACAGCAAATAAGATTTAACTGCTTTAACGAGAAAAGTAGTGCTGCAGGTTTGTCTTTGCGCCATTATAGCGCACAAGAGTTAACTGCTCCAGCTCAAAGAGTAGTATAGCAGTATTGTCTAGGCGCCATTACAGCAAATAAGATTTAACTGCCTTAACAAGAAAAGTAGCGCAGCAGGTTTGTCTTTGCGCCATTACAACGTGCAAGAGTTAACTGCTTTAACACGAAGAGTAGTATAGCAGTTTTGTCTAGGCGCCATTACAGCAAATAAGATTTAACTGCTTTAACAAGAAAAGTAGCGCATCAGGTTTGTCTTTGCGCCATTACAAGGCACAAGAGTTAACTGCTTTAACACGAAGAGTAACATAGCAGTTTTGTCTAGGCGCCATTACAGCAAATAAGATTTAACTGCCTTAACAAGAAAAGTAGCGCATCAGGTTTGTCTTTGCGCCATTACAAGGCACAAGAGTTAACTGCTTTAACACGAAGAGTAGTATAGCAGTTTTGTCTAGGCGCCATTACAGCAAATAAGATTTAACTGCCTTAACAAAAAAAGTAGCGCATCAGGTTTGTCTTTGTGCCATTACAACGCGCAAGAGTTAACTGCTGCAGTTCAAAGAGTAGTATAGCAGTTCTGTCTAGGCGCCATTACAGCAAATAAGATTTAACTGCTTTAACACGAAAAGTAGTGCGGCAGGCTTGTCTTTGCGCCATTACAATGCGCAAGAGTTAACTGCTCCAGCTTAAAGAGTAGTACAGCAGTTTTGTCTAGGTGCCATTACAGCAAATAAGATTTAACTGCTTTAACACAAAAAGTAGTGTGCCAGCTTTGTCTTTGCGCCTCTTCCAACTTCAGGACCGAAGGCAATGTGGAAAAGTGGCGCGGAAACAAAACAATTATCCTCTTACCCTGGGCGCAGAATGGTTAGCTCATCAAATCCAATTTCTTTACACGATTCCTCGGCCCGTCCCTGCAAAAACAAAAACACTCCAGCAGTTAATATACACTGAGTAAAGAAATATGTATCGTTCAAATAGGTGATTCTGAAAGAGAATCTCGAATGCATTTGAATAAGCTTAAGCATGCACTAAAACAGTGTCAACCATCGTAGGAAAGTACCTTGCTATGCTACAAGTACTTGCAAAGATTAGTCAGAAACTTTGCAGCTGTTTTTGTACTACAGCACAATTAGAAAACATACGTGCACGAAACATTTGTACCACAGCACAATTAGAAAACATACGTGCACGAAACATTTGTACTACAGCACAATTAGAAAACATACGTGCACGCAACATTTGTACCACAGCAAAATTAGAAAACATATGTGCACGAAACATTTGTACCACAGCACAATTAGAAAACATATGTGCACGAAACATTTGTACCACAGCACAATTAGAAAACATACGTGCACGAAACATTTGTACTACAGCACAATTAGAAAACATACGTGCACGAAACATTTGTACCACAGCACAATTAGAAAACATACGTGCACGAAACATTTGTACCACAGCACAATTAGAAAACATATGTGCACGAAACATTTGTACCACAGCACAATTAGAAAACATATGTGCACGAAACATTTGTACCACAGCACAATTAGAAAACATATGTGCACGAAACATTTGTACCACAGCACAATTAGAAAACATATGTGCACGAAACATTTGTACCACAGCACAATTAGAAAACATACGTGCACGAAACATTTGTACCACAGCACAATTAGAAAACATATGTGCACGAAACATTTGTACTACAGCACAATTAGAAAACATATGTGCACGAAACATTTGTACCACAGCACAATTAGAAAACATACGTGCACGAAACATTTGTACCACAGCACAATTAGAAGACATATGTGCAAGCAGCGTTTCATTTTTGTCACTAACTCCGCATGTTAATTGCACATGTTTGGCAACTTTTGAGATACTTAACTCCTTCAGGACCGCGCCATTCGAAATAACTCTTATAAGACCTATGATGTTTCTGCTACTGAACACACACATAACTAAATGATTATAAATTAGGTACTGTTCTATTCAGGAGAATCTCGGCTATCCTATCGTGCTATTTGTTTGAACATTTATAAGCGATTTAATTGGATAAGATTAAAGAAAACACGCCCTTTTCCTGCACTCCAACTTCGCCTATTGAGTAGCTTAGTCTGGTGTACACTTGCGTGATCCTATACACTAATTTATTAATCCCCTGCTCGCTACAGCCCAAGCTGTACAGTGTTCTGCTACTATTCCAGGAAAAACCAATCCGATCAGCCAAGGACAAATTAAAGTGCTTTACAAAAAGATATTCAAAGCAGATACTCCAATATTGATTTTTCTGAACTTTGTAGTATTTTCAGTCATTCAAAATATGTTATGTCTGTGTTCATACAGTAGCAGAAAAGTCATACTTCTATATCGATATTTCGAAGAGCTATTTCGAATGGCGTGGCGCAGAAGGAGTTAGGTGTCACAAAAGTCGCCAAACATGCACAATTTACGTGAAAGCATTGAAGCTGTGTACAGAATTATGCAAACTTACGATGCTGATGTCTTATAAGGAACATATGAACTTATTATGTATAGACTGAAAATTAGGGTGTACTTAAAAATTTCGATATTTAATTAGATCTACTTATAAATATCATGATAATCACTAATATTTGGATGGACTTCTAATGTCGTGCTTTACCCCATGTGAGAATGTATCATAGGAAGCTAATAAATTTATATATACAGTAAATTCCACGTAAGTCAAAATCACGCAACTCAAATTTTTGCCTAGCTCAAAGAATTTCAGCAGAATGGGTGAAATCCTTTGTTTTTCCCACAAAAAACATCGCTTAACTCAAAATTTCGCCTAACCCAAATAAAAAATTATGGTCCATTTGATCAGAATACGTGTAATTTGCTTCGCCTATCTCAAAAATGCAATTTATATGGAGCTGAGTAGGTGAAAGTGGATTGTACAGTTCTATTCATAGGCACCAGGCTAACCGGCCAACAGGTAATGTTATGATTTCCACTTTAAACTAGGAAGCCCATAACATTACCTGAGATTGGTTGAGCAGTGGTTTCCTGTGGAAAGAACGAACACGTGACATCGTCAGTTGTCTTCTGGTTGTCGTGGAATGCTCTTCTCCTGTCTGCCTGCCGAATGTCGTGGATTCCGTAAGGTTTGAAGCATTGTCATCAGGTTTTGTTTTTTTCTATTGTGTTGTTCTTCTCAGCCGTCCCTTTTGAATTCTAAGTCTTGGGTTTGTTGTTTCTTTTGTTTAAATTTCTGGAGTGTCCGTTATGCAGCGCTTACCCGCATCACCGATGGCGGGCCGTAAGGCTATCTACCGGGTCAAACCCCGGAACAATATTTTACTGTCTTTCACGACAAACCATAATTACAAAAAGCTTTCGCCACACGCACCTTGGTTTTATAGAGTAGAATACTGCTGTTTACGTTGGCACCCATTGACGACATCAGTATGAAGTGTTTGCAGCCACTAGCCTTGGCTAGTTTAGCTGTAGCTACCACGTAATCGTGATCAACTTTCACAAAACCATCCTGGAAATATTTCAACGCCACTGAAACGACCCAACGAACCTCCCAGAGTGAACGTAGCAGAAAACAAAATTTATTTCATACAATATGGCGGCAGCATTGCTACAAAATGCACTGCAAAATTTTGTAAGAAAGCAAGATTACGCTTAGCTGACACAGCATTTCCAATATAACAAATAAAACAATGGGATTTGAATCAGTTCTAATAAATTTCATATTTTAACAAAAGAAAATCTCTGGGGAAGTTAACCCTTTCGCTACATTGTTGCTTTTTATCTGGATCGCAACGACTTTTGCACGTTTGACAATAACTTCTTGTGGTGTGTTACTAAAACAGAATCTTGTAAATAAACAAGTACTTGATTATTATCGAGTGCCAATATTAAATATTAGTTCAATTTCTATACATGCGAGCACACACATACACACGCATGTATGCACACACACACACACACACTCACACACATGCACTCACACACGCACTCACACACACACACACACACTCACACATACACACACACACACACGCACACACATACAGATGCACTAACACAAACACACACTCATAAATAAGCACGTACTTTTATTTAGAAGCCAGTTTGCCTAAAAGGTACAATACTAATCCATAACATCATCATCTGGTAAAAACACTTACAGTACCAGCTTTACCCTTGGTAGTTCCCAAGCAACAGAAGCCGACATCAAACCCCTGGAATGCATCAGCGTGGTCCGTTTCAAGCTTATCAAAATCAACTACACACTGTTCCTAGATCGGAAAAATGAGCATTTTCTGTAGTGACGGGTGATTACTAGATTATTCATATTAATCCGGACTGCAATCATGAGTAAATCGATATACTTGGCAATTTATAACAATAATTCAAGATCAAACGAGAGCAAATTAGTACCTGTTAGTTCATGGTTTAGTTCTTGCTGATTAATGAATTATTGTTCATAATTTAATATTTCATTGAATAAATTGTTATCATAATCATCACGATACCAATATTTGCTCCAAAATTTTAGCAGACACTAGGGGGCAGTTTTATTTTATTTTGTTTAAAAGCTCATTATGTTTTGCTACTGTGCATAATTAGCATTGCACGATTTATTTGCTTAAGAAAGTTGAAATTGTGTTTTGCTTTTACGTTTTTTCCTGACTGCTTGAAATCCATTACTTACCTTGGTTAATTTTGATGACTTTAAATTCTGCTATTTCATTTTATTTCGTTTGATTTCATAACAAGCATGCTTTACTTGTAATCTTAACATCTTCACAGAACAAGGATGGTTTGACCTGATGACCTCTTTGGTCTTTCACCATCCTTTTTCCACATTTAAGCAGCTTATTATTGTACTTTTATGATGTTTGGATATAATACTATGGAAATAAACTATATCTGAATCTGAAATCTGTTATACACAGTCTAAAAGGCAGTAAAAGCGGAAGCCTTACACAGAGCGTACAATTGTGAATTACAGCGTTGCGAATTGATGTCCATTGGCATGTGACTCATGTAGTGATCTAGTCACAGAGTAGTGAACAAATGTGGGTTTCTATAAAAGCAGTTTGCGCACGCACGAAAATAGCAGACAGCGACGAAAGCCGCGCAGAAGATTATCGGTGCTACATTTCACTGCAATCTTTGAAAAAATTTGGCAAAAACACTAAAAAATCGCTGTAAAAGATTAATTGTGACATCAAATTACAAGAACAAGGCCATAATCGAATTAAAAAATTTCAAAATTACAAATCAATAGAGTGCACCACTATCAAAGATGAGTTACTCACCAGTTTTGTATAAACTGAGTCAGTGTACTCAACTTTGCGGCGAGTAATTGACACCAGTCTAGAGAACACGTCGTTGGAAAGCAAGTGATGAAGCAGTAATTTTCCACTCTCCCCTGTACCTCCAACTACAAATGCACTTTTATCAGCCGACGCTGCCATGATCAGGTTTCTAAAAGAATCACAAAATGTTACACAAAAGCTAAGTCAATATACATTCACATCTTCATTATGCAGGGAGCTAATTTACCATTTTTTCTGCCTGAATTGGGGATAGGCAGCTAAAAAAAATCTGCCTGTTCTCACAAAAATCGATTGTCCCCATTTTTTCCAATGTGCAGAGACAATCTATACAAAAATAAGTTTGTGTAGCAATCTGATAACATTACATAGCACATTTTTCCTTATACGCCTACTTCTGCCTAACCTATACTTAACAGTAAATTCCTCATTCAAGTCATTATCATAAAAACTCCCAAACAAGATCTTTTTATTTTTCGGCTGTCATGCTATCAGTACACTCGTGTACGAGTGAAAACTTTTGTGATTTCATATTTAGATGCCACTTATACAACCAGATCAATTTAAACTGTGCTGGAGACATTGCAATTTTGAGTAAGTGGTACACTGCTAACTACGTGTACATTGACTTGGAAAAGATACAAGCTTTCATTAATTCGTAGTAAACGTGTAGTGTTGCAAAGATGAATTCATTTTTGTTGTTATTTGTTGTGTTACAGACCATTGTGCAGCCTATGGTACAGTAATGTGAAATATTTGTGCCAAAATTTCAATCACTGGCTATTCTGTAGATGTCAAGTAGATATTTTCTGAACTATTAATGAAACACGATTCATAAAAGCAGGAGGATTTGCTACAACAAAAATTTATTTTGTGCAATTCCATTTTTATCATTAAAACTGTACATTTCGTCCAGGCCTCTCACATTGTTCTGTTGCTATTGTCTATTATTATTGTTTAGTGAGGCCTGGTGAATTGATTTATTGTGCTATACTGAATCTTGTAATATTCAAGCATAAATAAAGTGAGCTGAAACATGGCAAGCTTGGTTTACTGGCCACTGGGGCCGGTGTACACAACTTATGGCTGTTCTTGAGTAATTTTTCCGGAGAGCCGGCAATAAAAATTTGTACCCTGCTATAAATGAGACTTTACTGAAAATCTTACATAAGATACGTGCAAGGTTCTAAGACTAACAGTTTTACTTCGGGTAAGCCTAAATACCAAAAAATTACATCACAGAATGCTGGACAAAACTCAGACGCAGTCTGACAGCTTTGTTACAGTCTCACAGTCATTTAAATCAAATTATAAGTCACAACTGTTCTCATTTTATACAAAAATTCATATTGTTACGCGTTTGCGACTCTACGTGTTTGCAAAAATTGCATTTGCATAGTCTGCATCCTACGGTGCCACAATATCTCCAAAAATGCAAATTTCAGAGACACTGTTGGGGTGACGTGAAAGTTAATGAAAATATTAATCATCTTTTGACCTAGTCACTCTCTATGATTGACGGCAATCAGTCTAGTCTTCGAGACATTCGAACAGTATATTAATAATTATTATATCATGAGTTGGTGAGTGTAGCGAGCACAGACTTAACTAAATGAATCCAGGCAAAGTGACCGACTAAGATTGAGTTTGAAAAGATTACCCAAATTCAACAAGTAAAATATACGTCGCCTTGCGCAGTGTAATAACAAAATTAAGACTTCAAAAAATGCCTCAGCGGTTTCTAATTTTCGCTTGCTGCGGTATGCAAAGTTTCAAGACGGGAGCCTTTCCCCCGCATTGCAATTTTGTACATCCGCTTCTTTTTGCCAAGGACTCGCTGCCTTGTCAGTGCAACAGTTTTTTTTTCACACACACCACTGCTCAGATCACCTTCACTATCATTGTCATCATCATTCTCATTATCAATACATCACCATCGTTAAGGCACATGCTTATCAAATTAGGTTGTACTAGTGGATCGTTCATTTTCGAGAGTGTGGATACATTTCTAAGGGGAAGAAAAATGAATTTTAAATATAATTATATCCCAAAGATCTTCCCGAACAAAGTCATACTGCTTAGTACTACGCTTACCTGTTAGAAAGACTTATGTTATTGATATGGAAAATTCTTATTAATTTAAAATATTTGGTCCATCTGATAAAACGACAGTGCAATTAAACTCTACTGCAATAAAAATATTACATTCATACATATAATACAGAATATACTTTAGCAAATATAAATAAAAATAAAATAGAAAACGAATGTGTTAGTAAATGATGAAATTTTTGTAAAAGATACTTTACATCATTTTCACGATATGGCTGGCCATAAAAGTCAAATTTACTAAAATAAATAAAAAAATATTCCAATAATGAAAGTAAAAAATTGTGCAATAAAAGTTATGTAGCATATAAAATATTACAATTAATATGATTTTCATTTTCGTTTTAAAACGCGAGCGTGATTTGCTTTTTGTAAAACAGGGCCATGATAACCTATCAAATGTTTCATAAGGTCAGCTCTTACTTTTGTTATCTTATTCACAAAATAAAGCAATTTAAACTTTTGCTTAGTTAATGAAGAATGGACTAAGAATGCTGATTCTTTGATGATTGAATATTGATGTTAATCTCTGATGCTAACTTCGCTCAGTCTGCATGTTAATGATCACATGCTAATTTGTAACTTGTCCTTTACCTGATTTGAAAGCCATGTTAATGTAATAACTAAATTTAACTTACTTCTTTGCCTCTTTTAAACTTGAAAATTTATGCTTTTAAAGTTTTTTACTTTTCTTCTGCACTGAACAAGGATTTAATAAACGTCGCCTTGTAATGAAACTGACTACAAATAAAGATGCATATTGCACAACTATTAGCTCATATTAGCTCATGAAGAAAAGCAAAATTCCAAACAAATAAAAAGCAAGCGAACCTTATAGCTCAGGATCAACCAAACCCAGACAGCAAAAATGAACGTCTTCTACAATAAGCCAAGAGCTGGGACTGAAATTTGTTATAAGACAATGCTTATCCACAGTAACCAAACACCATACACTTAGCATGGGTCGGAACCATGCGACAGAAAAGACGGAATTAGGTTTTGAATGACTTTATTGGGGAGAGAGAGAGAGAGAGAGAGAGAGAGAGAGAGAGAGAGAGAGAGAGAGAGAGAGAGAGAGCAAATTGGCACGTTAGTAACCAATCAAATACATAGGTTTTAATATTGTTGGATAGCAATATATGAAGGATTTTGGTAGCTGTAACTGGTATGTATGACTCGATGATGAAAGTTACCAGTAGCTCTATGAGTAAAATAGTATGACAGTTAATATTAACCTTGCATATCTGACTGTTAGAGGAATGCTCAGATACACCAGCCAACAGGATAATTATAGTTACTTGGTCTTGTCACGTCTTGTGAACAAGCCAATAGTTTGTATTATTGAAAGCGAAAGAGGCGAATCTTTTCTTTGAGACATAACATGACAACTTTTTTTTACTTTCTGCAACAGAATTTCACCTACAAGATGAACCCTTTGATGACAATTATAAGTCCTTTGCAGTGGCATAACAAGTGTTTGTATCACCCGAGGACGAAGAACTTTTGGCGCCCTACTCTTTTAATGTTTTAATCATTTGCTTCATCGTTGAAGCCACAAATTGTGTGCGTTTTTTGCATCCCTGAGACAGACTTTCCTTTCGACATGATGGGATAAACGAAATTTTTCCAAGAATCGCCATGAGTTTGATTTGCAGTACTGCAGCAGAATAACTCTACTTTATGCATTAGTTGTGCATAATAGGCCAGTCTTTAAACATTCAGCTCCAACTTTAACACAAGCGAAGCTAATGAAACATACATAAATATGAGAACACTAAAGGTTTTCACAATAATACAATCGGCATTAACTTTAACCGTTTTTCTCCAGATTATCATTCTTCCAAGCCACGACACCCTATACCTCTTGAACTCTACAACTAAAAGTTCCAACTCTTAGCTACTCCTTACGCTACCCCATTATTGCAGACAGAGTAAGAAGTATAAGTGCTAATAAAAATCAATGTTAATTATAGACATTCTTCGCTAAAAGTCTGTTCAACGAGTTGTGCGAGTCGCCGACAAGAAATAAAGCTCGTAAAACTGACGATAACCCTTTCAGGCTATAATTTCAACTTCTAACCTCAGGCATCACATGATAAATGTCATCGGTGTTGTTGATACTTGGTGGTAATTCATTGAGTAAAATTGTAAATTAATCTGGCTGAGTTTGATATAATATAATTACTTCTTATTTGTATCGTTGATTACCGGAGGCAGGAAAATGATAGCTTATTGTTCGCCTTCGCATGTGAGTTTTCGCATAGTTCTGTCTTTCCCTTTCGATTATATAATTGTAATGACTAATTAATGTCATGAGTAATGTGCTTTTACATTTTGTTTTACTTCGACTACACTTCGTTTTTTTTTTCAGAAAAGCGTGATACATAAGCGTATTGTGTTCTCTGTTGTCTCATGTAGGCTGTGTACACAATCCTACACACCCATTACACTGAGCAGCTCGTTCTATTTATGGCACTGAGAGTGAGATAAGAAAAAAGAGCATTGCAAGTCTGCAAGAGTTTACTGAATGCTAGAGCAATTGCTGTCTAGCGCAACTACTAATTTTATTCGATTTACATTGACTTTAAATCGGTTGAGAAATTGGAAAATTTGCATGCTTTTGATTTATTTTTTATCCAAAAAAAAGTTCATTTGTAGCTGCATTTGTGAGCTTGCAAACCAAAACATTCCATAAGTCAGCCTAGTTAAAACTACATTATGATGCTTCAAAGTAGAATGTGCCAAAAATTGGGTCAAATGCCAATTTTTTGTTTTTTTAGAAAAACAAATGCGAAATATATTGGACTTTTATGTTCTATCATCAAATTTTCAAGAATGTGTTTAAAAAACACTAAAAATTTTATTTTATAACTCCTTACCCACTTTTCTGTTTAGAAGCTAGTAAGTCCACAGCAGCCAATATTTGTGCAGTTGCTTAGTGTTTAGTAGAAATACGACAAAAAAGGCTAACTGTAACAGTAATTTTCTCAAGGTTATGATTTTCAATGCACAGCCTGAACCTCAACTTCAAGATGAATTGTCTCAGCTTAGAAATAACATAGAGTGATGAACTTGGTATCAAAATGATCCTCATGAAATGGAGATTCAGGATATGTGAATAACTAGAAAAGCTTAATTGCCGACTTATGGACGATTTTGCTATGCAAGCACACATTTTATGATTTCTAAGACTGTGGTGCCTACAGATTTGAAAACCAGCAGAATTAGTTATTGTGCTGCTTGCAAAATTAGTGTGTATCGTGATCATTGATCTGTTTGTTATTTTTAGAATTAACAAGTGATAGTCTGGGATATATATTGTTTGTTAAGTACTGCTAAAAGCTACATACATTGGCAGTCATTGATGTGACCTCCCACAACCATGGCGCAGAATGAAGGAAATCCGCCTCCGTATTCTCCGTATGATCCCACAAAGGTAGATCCAGTTTATAACATTGTGTTGTCAACAGCAAGTTTCCACATGCCAAGTTATCGTATGATGTTCTGTGGCTGTTAGTGTTAAAAATTTTAAGAAACCGTGATTTCTTCAATTTGGTTGGTTTTGCATTCGGATTACCTGATTGGTTATAAGCGCTATTAATTAATTGTTAATTGGTTTTATTAATTAGCATATTATTTATACAGCTGTCTGTTTAATACTGGAAAATCATGAATGCCTGAGGTATGATTTTGTGCCACCTTGTCAATAGGATCTTTCTGCATTGCGGGCAGT
Organism: Tubiluchus corallicola; assembly: GCA_030141605.1. Lineage (NCBI taxonomy): Eukaryota > Metazoa > Priapulida > Priapulimorpha > Priapulimorphida > Tubiluchidae > Tubiluchus > Tubiluchus corallicola. The sequence continues at coordinate 36,878 of JAQGDQ010000869.1, read as the reverse complement.
TTCAAATTCGTTTTCCTTAACTGAACTTTAATTTTTTCAGTTTTCCATCGATGATAAAAGGTGTTGATTATAATACGATTGAGCGTGTTAAGTAAACTTCAAAGCTGCAGAGAATCTCTCTTCGTTTATAATTTAAGGTTTACTAGAACGAAATTTATTAGTAATTCAGTAAAATTTGTAAGCGCATCAATGCGTTTCATGCTTGCGCGTGCCTCAAACAATACCTCAAATACGAAAACTGCATTTAGCCAGTAATTACTTTTTCTAGTAGAGAATGCTCTAGGTTATTTTTCTTTTTTAACAATGTCATAAGTTCTGATTTTTACTGATACAGAAGACTACTTCTTGATATAAGTATCTAGGAAAGCAACTCTTAAAAGACATGTTATTTTTGCATGCAAGAATAATCCACCTATATGATTCGTACATAGTTAGTTCTTACCAAAGTACTAAATTTCACGTTTTAGATAGAGGGAGAGAGTTTTCAAGGCCAAGGAGCCCCTCAGGCGTACGGTACCACGCAACAACAGCCGCCTGCCTATGCCTTTCCTGACTACGGATATCCACAAGGTAAAACCGATAAACTGATACACATTTCTATTAGTTATTATAGTACATTTTTACAGTACGGACTGTATTTTTAGCAGGGTCTTTCTTGCTGCCTGTGCAACTACCCATAAGGTAGAATAGTAATTTTTGAATCTGAGAAAAGATTTTACAGTAGTAGAAAAATTACTTAACTTCCTTATTAAAGTATTAATGTATATATTATGTATCGTATATCTGTAAGTATTGTAAGTGTGTCTAGTTTTAAATTTTAACAGGCTATCAACAAGGAACAGCGGGCGGATACCAAGCTCTCCCGCAAATTCCCTATTCACAACAGCCTGGAAGCACCGTGATCATTCAACCGAATTACCAACAAGTCGTCTATGTAGGCGGTTGTCCCGAGTGTCGGGTACGCTGACTTATCATGCTAATTTATAATCCAACACGTCCTCTTTTGAATTTGAAATATTATCGTGGTCAAGAATTTGTATATTTGGTTCCCTTTTAAACATTGAGAAGAAATTTATAAACGAAAAATCTTAAAAAAAATCATCATCATCATCATCGTCGCCATTCATTCATTCATTTCTAGAATCACATGTCCTCTGGCATCACTCTTGCAATCATGCTTTCCATGTCTCTGTATTTTTGATGTCTAATGGTGTGTTGATAAGATGTTTTTGGATTAAACTGATGTAAGTTTGCAGCAGTCGTTCTTGTGGTTTCTTTCCTTTCTACACTGCCTCTTTGAAAGTCAACTTTGTAGGGCTGGTTGAAATCTGGTTGTCACATGTCATATCCATGTTAATCTTCTTTTGATTTTAACAAATCAAATAATTATAAAAAAATCAATAAATTATTATTAAATCAAAAGATCAATAATTTATGAAGCATAAATTAAATTATAAATTATACAATCGGAAGTGGTGCTGACAAGCCACTGGCGTAGCAGTGTCGAGATTCTTGCTGGATTACTGCTGCGTTTACCTGTCTAAGGCGGATTTCTTTTATTTTAGAATTCTGTCTGTCCAATGTCTACAATAGACGTGACATATATGATGATGATGAATAAATTATAATTATTAATTATAAATGATAAATAATCAATGCGCATGAATGTTCATGATTAGAGATCGCAAAAATTGCCTTGCAGAATAACTTGAATGTCTTCAGTGATGCTGATTTACTTTTCCATAATGTATTTGTTAGTCACAGATCTTTCTCCCTTGTAGGTTGGTGTCCTTGAAGACGATTTTACCTGCTTAGGAATTTGCTGTGCCATTCTTTTCTTTCCCATAGGAATCCTGTGTTGTTTAGCCATGAGACAACGACGGTGTACAAACTGCGGCGCAGTCTTCGGGTGATGAAAAAGCATCGCATTAATTTTATACCTTGCCTTATACCTGTACGAGTGATATGAACGCTATCAGTTTTTTAATTACAGTAGCAGCCATTTATTAGACTCGCGGTTAATAGAATCAGTCGCTTAATTGACTCAGAAACATCTGTTACGGGCTCCTATTCAAATGTATGTAAAAACTTTCGGCAGTTGACTCGTATAACTCCGCTTAATTGACTCAATATTTTTGCTTGAGGTAGTTAGAGTAAGACATTTGTATGTTTGATCAAAGAATTTTTACTTTTTTTACGTCATGTTTACTTTGGTTTTATGCAGTATAATACGTGTAGAAACAACATTTTAAGTACCGTGATAAGCAGGTACATTTATCACACCCTAATGTGCTGGCGCAGCTGTTTTCTTTGAATCTGTCACCTTCTTGTCTGTCCCAAATTAACTTCGTGCACAAGAATTTATAGAAGTTAAACTTTTACTCGTTTGCCTAGGAGTTTCCTTTTGAAACTCTTGCTGTTTTTCACAGAAGGTTTAATCACTTAACCGTTGCTGTTATGCCGCCGATGCAGCGGCAGTAATCTGTCAGTATTCTTTGTAACTTTACAAACATAAATATCATCGAGCAACTAAGAGCATTGAATTAATTTTTAGTAATACAACATGAGCCTAATAATCTAACATTTAAAGTACTCATGGCCTTTGCAGTGCGTACGAAGCCGAGAAGTGATGACTCATACTTCTATCCTGGTACTTCTTCACCCGGCGATTAATAGATTTATCGGGTTAATTGGTTCAAAACATTTCCATCCCAAACTGAGTCTATTATGCTGTGCCTACTGTATTAACGTTTTTAGCTATTTCCAGTGCTAAGGAGTTTTTCTGGAAACTTTAGTATACAGGAGACCTGTCCTGCAAAAAACATGCATGTTTGAAGAAGCTCTGTCTTACTCAGATGATTTCCCTCCTTTCCTCTTTTGACATTTGCTGGGAAGTGCTGCTGACAAGACACTGGCATTGCAGCATCTAGTTTTTTGCTGGATTACTTCTGTGTTTATCTGTCTCGGGTTCTTTATTTTAGAATTCTGCCTGCCCATTATCTACAATGGAAACAATCATATGATGACGACAGTGATGATTATTAAAAATGAATTGAAAAGTAGTTCTTGAACGAAAAAGTGATTTTCTTATTACAGAGTGAGATAACATAGTTTTCAACAATGATCAGACATAGTTTTGACGTTTTTCGGTCATACTGATAAAAGTTGAGGATTTCGAATCGATTCTTGCACCGTTTCCATCATTTTGTGTTGTTACAGTTAAACATAATACAGTCAACCCTCGTTAAACCGGACTAATTGGGGGGGGGGGGGGGGGGGGGTGTCCGTTTTAGCCGATTGTCTGATTTATCCGATGTGCCTATATATGGTCTATATTATACAGGAATAATCACCTTAATAAGGCCTATATACATTGCACTATATACTATACTGTATATTACTTGAAAATAGTTAACCTGTGAGGATAAAGAAATTATTGTACAGTTGGTAGGTCGTGTTGTGTTTAGCGCTCCGGCTCGGACGGAAATCGGGTCAGTTTCCTTTACCACGGATGACGTCCGTCTTATCCGATATCCGGGCTAACGGGGTCCGGTTTAACGAGGGTCGACTGTACATGTGACTTCAACATACAGTTATCCCTCTTTATTTCACCTACTTTAGGACTCCTGTAAAATTTGGCATTATAACACGGTGCATTAATACATACATGTCTATGCAAATAAACACTTTAGTTTTGCCAAAAGTTTGAATGTTGAGTAGGGGGTGATCATTCCCTACCGCAAAGCGAACTCGATTCGAGCGTTCGATGCTCCCCCTGGTGTTAGGGGTGAGCATTCCCTACCGCAAAGCGAACTGGATTCGAGCGTTCGATGCTACCCCTGGTGTTAGGGGTGAGCACTCCCTACCACAAAGCGAACTGGATTCGAGCGTTCGATGCTACCCCTGGTGTTAGGGGTGAGCACTCCCTACCACAAAGCGAACTGGATTCGAGCGTTCGATGCTACCCCTGGTGTTAGGGGTGAGCACTCCCTACCACAAAGCGAACTCGATTCGAACGTTCGATGCTACCCCTGGTGTTAGGGGTGAGCATTCCCTACCGCAAAGCGAACTCGATTCGAACGTTCGATGCTACCCCTGGTGTTAGGGGTGAGCACTCCCTACCACAAAGCGAACTCGATTCGAACGTTCGATGCTACCCCTGGTGTTAGGGGTGAGCATGCCCTACCGCAAAGCGAACTGGATTCGAACGTTCGATGCTACCCCTGGTGTTAGGGGTGAGCATTCCCTACCGCAAAGCGAACTCGATTCGAACGTTCGATGCTACCCCTGGTGTTAGGGGTGAGCATTCCCTACCGCAAAGCGAACTGGATTCGAACGTTCGATGCTCGCCCTGGTGTTAGGGGTGAGCATTCCCTACCGCAAAGCGAACTCGATTCGAACGTTCGATGCTCGCCCTGGTGTTAGGGGTGAGCATGCCCTACCGCAAAGCGAACTGGATTCGAGCGTTCGATGCTACCCCTGGTGTTAGGGGTGAGCACTCCCTACCACAAAGCGAACTCGATTCGAACGTTCGATGCTACCCCTGGTGTTAGGGGTGAGCATTCCCTACCGCAAAGCGAACTCGATTCGAGCGTTCGATGCTCCCCCTGGTGTTAGGGGTGAGCATGCCCTACCGCAAAGCGAACTCGATTCGAGCGTTCGATGCTCGCCCTGGTGTTAGGGGTGAGCATTCCCTACCGCAAAGCGAACTCGATTCGAACGTTCGATGCTCGCCCTGGTGTTAGGGGTGAGCATGCCCTACCACAAAGCGAACTGGATTCGAGCGTTCGATGCTACCCCTGGTGTTAAGCGAGGTCGGCATTTCAGAGGGACCATTTAAGAGGTTTGACTGTATTAATAAGTGACGTTAACAGAAATAGCGATCATAACACTGCTGTCTAGGAGAATGTCAGACATGTTTTATAGATACTCTTGAAAGTTTAATGTTATGAATTGCTGTAAATATATGAACTTAATTTAAATTTAATCAGTTTAATTTGTAATTATCGTTCTGGTATTTTCTGCATAAAGAGTTAAAGATGAAGAAATTAGATGCACTTCTTGCTCTGTACCATGCATAATGTTAAAAAAAGTATTAAATTTTTGTTGCGTAAAGTGTGTTACTAGAGTTATGCTTAAATAGTTAATATGATCTTTCAAGCAAGGACATTGGTCACTTAAGTGTCGAATCACAATTACAGATCCACAGCTAATTGCGAGTTTGCTGTAACAGTTAGGCATGCTTGAATACTTAGCAGTCGAGTAGGGGTGACTATTGTTTATCGAATCGAATTTGTGACTTTGGAACTCGAACCAAAGCGAATTTCGAATGAGAATCAAATTGGAATTAAATTTTAAAGATTTTAAATTCATTAAAAAAGCAAAGGTCTTTCTAAGATCATCCAAATTTCTAGATTTTATTCTGCAGTAAAAATGCAGTAATTGTTTAAACATTTTGCGTACAAATCCCAGGTAAACCCGTGCCGATTGCATTGATGTTTCAAGCGTTTTAATGATTGTTTGTAGTTGAATTGCGGAATTATTTGAATTCGTAATTTTAGGTTCTAAAAAGCTGGTTTTGAATCAAATTCAAACTTTCGGTGCTGCCCCCTACTGTTCAGATGGAATTTGTTCGAAGCAATTTGTTCATGATATTCCAGGCTGCCTAATTCTGATGTTCTAAAAAATGGTTCTGTTGTCATCTGTTAACCACGTCACGTCTGTAGATTGTCTACGATTACTTCTTTTGCTCCGTTCTAGTACTCGGGCCTAGGATTTTAATGTCTGTCAGTACATACAGTATTATTTAGGCAGCTTGTCTGGAACCCGTGTTTGTAAAAATAAATCGGGTTGAATAATTGGTATGGAAATAAACATTTTCACAGTTCTAACAATTGATGATGATCGTGAAAAGGTCAAAGGTTAAGTGTACCAGACAACGTATTTGTGTACACTTGACAACACCTCACAGCCCATGCTATTGTAAAAGCAACAATTTTAACAGCTAGCTAGAACCTTACTTAGTTCATTTTTTTCCTGTTGCCAAGCAAGGTCCTGCTAATAAATCACTCTATGCCCAGACTAATGCATAGTTAAGTAAAGTAAACGTAAAACAACTCAAGTTACTAAACTGATGTAGCCGACAGTTTTGCTTTACCCACACGTTACGTAGTTGTAGTTAAGACACGTTGCTCTCGTACACTTAACCTTTGACTTACAGCAACTGTGCGTGTGCACTATGAAACTGTGAAAAAGCTTCTTGTATACAGAAATTTGATATCTGTTACTGTTGATCTTTAATTTTTGTATTTATTAGGTCTGCGGTTTTGTCCTATGCAGAACCAGTTAAAAAGTGCGTAAAAATTGTCGTGCGAAATTAGAAAGTGCCATACGCCTTATGTAACTTTATCTTTATCTTGACAAAGATATTTAGCCTCTTTAGCTTGTAAAAAAGATGCTCTGTTTGATATTTCATCTAGAGATCGGGGGGGGGGCACGTGGTGTTTCCATTTGCGTGCTTAATTTCAGACAAGTATCCATGTCCTGCACGTATTTTATGCAATTGTACATCAACACATTCATTTCATTTTAGATTAACCAGCGACAGAACGTTTTGATTGTTATCCAAATTATAGCAATTTGTTTGTTGTTTATTTGAAACATGCTCATAGGATTTTGTAATTTGTTACATATTTATAGAATTTTGTCGAACCGACTCGTACTTTTTATGACTGTAGATTATAATTAGTCTTTATTAATTAATTACTTGAAATTATTGTAATCGTGTAATATGTTATCGTATTTTTATTTATTGTTATTTGCATCAATATGAATTTCTAATAAAATTAAATGGGACCAAAATTTTGCAGTTTTTTTTAGTTTTATTATTATCACATTCAGTACAATATAATGACATTAAGCACACAGTGACATCAAAATTATTACGTCATACTGTATTAAATTATTATGTTTCGTAGACTATCGTTATCATAAATGAATAATTGTACTGCTGTGGGCTAGAGAAGCAAAGGCTTGTATAAGCCCACTGTCATGTGAACCCGAAAAAAAGAATGGATGAGTGAAAAAAAGAACAGGGAGAAAGGTTAGATCACGCAGGAAGGGTAGAAGGATGTGTTAGGGGAAACGGTAGGAAGAAAGATAATAGATTGTGCTATGTTGACATCAGCTCTAAAGATTTATCAATGATGCCTTGTTTTGCATAATCTGTACCAGGATTGCGGTATGACTGCTGCAGTAGGTGTGGGATATTAGGAAGTGTTGTAATTTTTGAATTGGCAGAACAGTTTTTAATTCATCATTTATGTCATTCCAAAGCCTTTACATGTTTGTGCGTTTATTGTTTTGTTTTTATTCATCCTTATTCTGTATCATTTACAATTTTATGTTCAATGTTTATTCTTGTGCAAAGATTTGCTGCAAGTTTCAATTCATGAATGGATGATTGAAGCATAAAATGGCATGTTAATTTTGTAAATCACCACTAATTGGTAATAGAGAGAGAGAGAGGGAGGGAGAGACAAAGAGAGAGAGATAGAGAGGGAGGGAGAGAGAGAGACAGACACAGAGAGAGAGAGAGAGACAGACAGACACACACAGAGAGAGAGAGAGACTGAGAGAGAGAGACAAAGAGAGAGAGATAGAGAGGGAGGGAGAGAGAGAGACAGACACAGAGAGAGAGAGACAGACACAGAGAGAGAGAGAGAGACAGACAGACACAGAGAGAGAGAGAGAGAGAGACAAAGAGAGAGAGAGAGATAGAGAGGGAGGGAGAGAGAGAGAGAGAGAGGTGGTTTTCATACAAACAGTTTTGGCACGATTCCAAAAATGAAGAGATGCTAGAGAACACTCTTTCAACAAATAGTTATGTGCAAAGTATCTGAAGTATCTGTCAGTGAAGACTGCTCATGTGGACAGAGTTCAGTGTTTTGAATGTTATTCTTTTGAATGTATAACTTTTGAAGGACCGTGTGCACTTGGCATTACACATAAAACGTATAAACGTAGCGTAAAGACGTCATTGTGACGACATCAAGATCAGGCAATTCGGCCGCAGGTACAAGTCACACAGTGAAGCCAAGTGAATCTCACCTGGCGAACGATTACGCATGCGCGAACAGCACGTCATTGATTGAGCTTCCAGTGCGCTGTGATTGACTGTATCAACTCTACCAGTAAACTTCGAACTATTGTTTATATTACCACCCACTGAGCTGTAAAGGTACACGCAAGGAATGAAGTGCAAAAGTCATCGAAAAGAGCAGAAAATTTGTTGATGTTGCGGAATAGAAAAATCGTTTAAATGAACTCTTGCTGTGGCATTCATGCTTGGATGTAACAATCTCCATTCACCAGAATCTAAAATGTTACAAAGTCGGGCAAATTGCGGTACAGCAAGGCAATTGCAGAGGCGAACAGTTTGGAGAAATTAGCATTGTAAGAATGGCTTCGACGGATTCCAGTTCCAGTTTAGATATGATGGGAAAACCTGGGAAACCGAAGAGGGATCGAGAAATGATTGTTAATAGTATGGGAAGGGATGATAATGCGCTAGTGGTGAGTATGGCTTCATTATACTTTGGGTATGGTTTCATTATATTTTGAGTATGGCTTCACTATGCTTTGAGTATGGCTTCATTATACTTTGAGTATGGCTTCACTATGCTTTGAGTATGGCTTCACTATACTTTGAGTATGGCTTCATTAGGCATCAGATGGTATTAGTTTGAGCTGTCTTTTGTTTAAATACCGGAGCGGTTTCCCATTTCCCATTATTATGCGAGATTAATCCAATGTGATCTTACACATTCAATTGCGTTTGTCATTTGATGATAATAAGTGATGATGATGACGAATAATAGTAATACTAATAATAACAGCAGTGGCAGCGGCGGTAGCGGTAGTGGTTGTAGTAGTAGTAGTAATAGTAGCAGTAGCAGTAGTAGTAATAATAACAATGGTAATGGTAATGGTACTAGTAGCAATAACAACAAGAATAATAATAATGATAATGATAATGATAATGATAATAATAATAATAATAATAATAATAATAATAATAATAATAATAATAATGATGATAATAACAATAATAATAATAATAATGGTAATAGTACTAGTAGTAATAGCAACAACAACAACAACAACAACAACAGCACCACCACCAACAACAACAACAACAATGATAATAATAATCTTTATTTAAAATCGGCTTTTGGATGAACAATTAAGGCTGAAAAAGCTTTCTGCCGACTGTAAATAGCAATACTACAACTTAACTGTAAATAGCAATACTACAACTTACATAACGGAGACTACTATATTATGGCTGGCGTACAAGCTAATATAGCCTGCCAGTTTCATCTTATAAAATGTCCTAGTAAAATAATAAAATTAAGTAATATACTGATGCAGAAAAAAAACGAGAAGTTGAAAAATAAGAAACTCGCAAATTTGCGGAGTTTCATAGGAAAATTTAAGAGAGCTTTATATACCACTTTGACAAAGAGAAAGAGTTGGACTATAAAGTGATCTAAATGAGCACGAATACCGACTGATCAATTACAGTTTGAATCACAGATGAAGCCATTCAGGTTCATCCACGTGACCCGGTTTGTGTTTCAGCTCGTTAATACTCTGCAGTGCTTCACATTCTCAACTTATTTCCTACCATTATCAACACCACAACCCGGGTTTTCTCTGCGTATAAGTAATCATCATCATCATTATAGCCATCATCATAGCCATCGTCATCATCATCATCATCATAACCATCGTCATCGTCATCATTATTATAGCTATCATCATCATAGCCATCGTCATCATCATCATCATAGCCATCGTCATCATCTTTATAATCACGTTCATCATCAACATCTTCATCATCATTGTCGATTTTATCATCATTCTCGTCATTATCATCGTTGTCGTCATCGGCATCACTATCATCGTGATTGTCGCCATCAATAGTTATTCTTTGTCGTAGGAATATATTTTTGGAGCACCATAACTTTCCAGCATGAATGGTCGTCATATAGATCATCCCGAACTGTTATCATAGACATTTTATATAACTAGCTATAGGCCTGTATCAATACTATCTAATTACTGGACTTGCAAAGAGATTTTTGCACATCATTGCCTTATTGAGTGTAACAACAAGACAGTTTTTGCACATCATTGCATTCCTGTGTCTATTATTATGAAAGTGAATTACAACCGTTTGTTCCCAATGTATCCTGTGGGATACACAACATTCTTTGTTATGTGCAAAAAAACAAAGTCCGACTTTTTTAAAAACACAAGAAAAGCAAAAAATGTGCTAGATTTTCTATTTTGCCATTTTATCACCATTTTTAGTCTACTGTTATTGGCTTAAATCAAAATAACTATTAACAAATCAAATAACTGTCAGTTTTAAAATTTTATTAATTTTAAAGACAGAAAATATTCTTGTATCCCACGGGATACAATGGGTATGAAAGGGTTAAAGGACAAGAAAATGCCTAGTTAAAGCAAGTTTCAGAAAATTTTCGCTAAAGAATTATAACGGTTAGAGGCAATCTTAAGCGTTTATCATACTCACGTTAAAAAAATTCCTGTTTGTTTTGGCGCCACAGAACCACGACACAAATCTTTATAGTACACGTGCTCAGAACTCACTGCGACTGTGTTCTAGTGATGTCATGCCACGTGATCAGTCACGTGCTGGCTTTTCAATTGGCGGACCAAATGAAACATGTCTGCACCAACGTTTACTACAGCGGTTGAAATATTTTACAAAGATTGGAGTAAATGCGAAAACATGAGTACTTTATTCGCTAAAGATTATACGTAGGTGATATAATTTTTTATTGCGAATTTTCTGAGGCTTACTTTGGTTGGCCAGTTTCTTGTCCTCTAATACACTTAATCAAAGTAATATTTGAAGTTTTAAAATCAGAAAATAGCAGTAATTCCAAAGTTTGGCTATGAAGCTTTGTTAGCTGTAGCTAACTATTGACCATAGTCATTGACAACAGAGACATGCTTTGACTGATCCTGATTTCAACCTTGGACCTCTTGGCTGCCGCCGCAATAATATAAACACCGTAAAAACTTATTTGTTCCAAGCAAAATAAGTTATTGTAGAACACAAAAAACTGCTTTGAAGCGCCGTTAGGTGCCTCCAAAACTAGAGGCCTCTTGGATGCTTCGATTCCTTCCAGAAACCATCACACCAGTAGCTTATTTGGGGCTGACAGAATTGGAATACAACAACTCTTAGGTATTTGCTCTAACAGTACAAGCTCATATATTAACCCACGCGGAGATTTTAGGAAACACGAATGCAAATATTTGACAAAGATTGAACTTTGCTCAGATATGCACCTGTAAGCTTAGAGTTTCATCATTACAAATTGGCTTCTTTCATTACTACTTCCGTTAACGTGTTTACACTCTCTATAAATGTACCTAATTTGTTAAGTAAGTTTTGGGGAGTGAATTTGTTGGACTCATTTAATTTTCAGTGCATACGTACATGCCCGGATTTACCATAAGGGCAACCTGGGCATTTTTGCCCAGGGACACTTTGCGATTGGGTATATATTTTTTCCTGTGTGTGTGTGTGTGGGGGGGGGGGGGGGTTGTGGGTGGGTGTGTATGTAGTCTGCGTGTCTGGTGGTGGCTCCAGTTGTCCGGGTGTAAATGAGGCCTCCTTAAGGGTGTGGATTTTGGGGAGGGGGCCCTCTGGGCTAACAGTGCCCAGGGGCCCCTGGGGGTACTGATCCGGCCCTGAATACGTAAGCGGTCGTGAGATGTATTTATCCTTTATTGATACAACTTAAATTAATTTGGGATTTAGTTAAAAAAACTGCGTGAAATGAATCAAATGTTAGTATGTATGTATGTTAGTTCAACGGAAATTTCAGTAGGTAGATGGCGACACCAAATTGTAAGCACTGCTAGTAATAAAGTGGTAACATCTGTCGGTAAAATAGATTTTGAATTAAAAGTTGGTGCGCCCCTTTATCGTTGCAGCCGAACTTCGCCCTGTTTTGCGTTCAAATTTTCACTCGCTCAGGGACACAGACACGCAGGCTCCATGCCCTTTTCTTCCCCTTTAACGGCATAGTGATGCATGTCCGCAGCAGGAGAACGATCAAGAGCAACAGCAACCACAACAGCAACAGCAGCAACAACAACAACAGTAACAGCAGCTGCAACAGCAGCAGCAGTAGCAACAGTTACAGTAGCAGCTGCAGCAATAACAACAGCAAAAGCAACAGCAAAAACAACATCAACAACAACAACAGCAACAGCACTACGCTACTGCTGCTGCTGCTACTACTACCACTACCAATACCACCACCACCAGCACCACCACCACCACCACCACCACCACCACTACAAAGTCACATTAAAGTAAAACACTCCTGCATATCAATATGTAAGATGCCTTACCTGCATCAATTCACAAATCCTACCTTCTGATTGGCTCAAATTCAAGTACTTACCTATTTCACTTGCGCAAAGTCTATAAATATAATTGCCACATTCTGTTTACTTGAGTTCAGAGGTTGCGTGATTTGAGCCCCGAACAGGACAAGCCTGCATCCGCCCTCTCAGGACTTCCCAACTGTTTCGGTGCAAATGTGAGAGTTTGGTAACCCCTCGAGGGCAGTTTGCTCTTTTGTTTTTTTGTGTTTAGTCAGTTACTCAAGATTCATCGTAAAGTTTCACTCAGTATAAAAATAACAGTTTGCTCTTTTGTTTTTTTGTGTTTAGTCAGTTACTCAAGATTCATCGTAAAGTTTCACTCAGTATAAAAATAACAGTTTGCTCTTTTGTTTTTTTTGTGTTTAGTCAGTTACTCAAGATTCATCGTAAAGTTTCACTCACTATAAAAATAGCAGTTTACTCTTTGTGTTTTTCTGTGTTTAGTCAGTTACTCAAGATTCATCGTAAAGTTTCACTCACTATAAAAATAACAGTTTACTTTTTGTGTTTTTCTGTGTTTAGTCAGTTACTCAAGATTCATCGTAAAGTTTCACTCACTATAAAAATAATAGTTTACTCTTTGTGTTTTTTTTGTGTTTAGTCAGTTACTCAAGATTCATCGTAAAGTTTCGCTCACTATAAAAATAACAGTTTACTCTTTGTGTTTTTTTTGTGTTTAGTCAGTTACTCAAGATTCATCGTAAAGTTTCACTCACTATAAAAATAGCAGTTTACTCTTTGTGTTTTTCTGTGTTTAGTCAGTTACTCAAGATTCATCGTAAAGTTTCACTCACTATAAAAATAACAGTTTACTTTTTGTGTTTTTCTGTGTTTAGTCAGTTACTCAAGATTCATCGTAAAGTTTCACTCACTATAAAAATAATAGTTTACTCTTTGTGTTTTTTTTGTGTTTAGTCAGTTACTCAAGATTCATCGTAAAGTTTCGCTCACTATAAAAATAACAGTTTACTCTTTGTGTTTTTTTTGTGTTTAGTCAGTTACTCAAGATTCATCGTAAAGTTTCACTCACTATAAAAATAGCAGTTTACTCTTTGTGTTTTTCTGTGTTTAGTCAGTTACTCAAGATTCATCGTAAAGTTTCACTCACTATAAAAATAGCAGTTTGCTAATTTCAAGTTTTTCTCATTTAATCATCAACAAAAATCAGTGAAGCATTTTGGTCGAGTCTTATGCCCCTTTTTCAAAGATGGTGAATGTGTCCCAGTCGTTCGGTTTACTAATCTCGTTTTAGAATGTGGTATTCGAACAGGGGCCTCTCCCCCACCGAAAGTTCTGGTCCGAACCGTCCAGAGGTCATTCTAACTACCCTGGCGGTGAGAATCCGACAGCAGAACAGTAGTTTCAGCAAGACAATAATAAAATCACATTGAATTAACTTGACATTGACAACAAAAAATTGATTGTGTACTAGTGTAAATTAATCTCAATACATTTTATTCTGATTTGTAGTTTTGCCTGCAACTTATGTAGAAAATTACAGAGACAAGCCCTTTCCAATCTATGTCAATGCAAAAACAGATTATTGACTATAACGTTATAGTGCAAGTCTCCCTTTTGAAGCCTGGACCACTGTGTCGTCCAGGGAGCACCATGCTACACTGTTTCTAGTCATTCACGTGCAATGCAGTATATAATTTTCTCTTTAAAATAAATTTTATTTCATTGCACGGCACAAATGAAAAGCGATATTGCGAGGTGCTGTTAGCGGCAACATGGCGACCCGCAATTGAGTAGGGAAACTTGCACAAAATCTTTCTTGGGTCTTTGTATTGTATACAATAATGCTGCTATTTGCAGGTTGCTGTTCGAATCAGACCGCTGAGCGAAGAGGAGATCATAGCTGGTTCAATTCCCATTGCTCACAAGGTGGACGATTCAGTGAGTTGATCTTTACTTTAACTAACTCACGTCAGTGACGTCACTGTTTTCGTAGAGAAACTATGGGGAGCCTAAATCTCCTAATATGGAATCTAAATGCGGTTAGAAACAACAAAATTTTTTCTGTTTCATTCGCGCAAGCAGAAAGTAAATATGAAAATATAATAATGTTAATAGTTTAATGCACCAATGTAAAACCCGAATTCGTCATTCGGGCTGTAAAATGAGCCTTTTTTGACGTGTCAGAACGCGTTTTGTGCAACGTGTTTTCAGTACCATGGACTTTGTAGCTCACGCAGTAACAATACATTTATTTAAGTGATTGTAAGCAACTTATACATTTGTGAAAATGTTTTCTTTCGTGTATTAGAGAAATTTGGAAAGGGTGACTAGTTTTGTTTCTTTAATTATTGTTACTAGCTATTGTTGTTGTTGTTGTTGCTGTTGTTGTTGCTGTCACTGTTGTTGTTGTTGTTATTGTCGCTGTTGTTGCTGTTGTTGTTGTTGCTGTTGTTGTTATTGTCGCTGTTGTTGCTGTTGTTGCTGTTGTTGTTATTGTCGCTGTTGTTGTTGTTGCTGTTGTTGTTGGTGTTGCTGCTGCTGTTGTTGTTGTTGTTGCTGCTGCTATTGCAGTTGTTGTTGTTGCTGCAGTTGCTGTTGTTGTTGTTGCTATTGTTGTTGTTGTTATTATTGTTATCATCAATGTCGTCGCCGTCATCGTCGGTTTCCTCCTCACCATCATGATCATTATTATTAACCGTGATGTTATGACAAATGTCTTTCCGTACATAATTGTCTTCTAATAGTAAAACGTATAGCCAATGGCGTAGCTAAGAAGGGAAGCAGGGGGAGCGCTCCCCTTAATGACATTTTTCAAAATAGTCACCTTTTCAACAATTTTTAACTCTTTACTTCACTTGTGCGACGTTTAAAATTAAAATAATTAAGTAACACAAACGTTTTTATTACGTTTTAATTTTAAATGCAAAATAAGAATTATGTGCTTCCTTTAAACCTGTGTCTTCCTCGTGTTTTGATTTTAAACGCAAAATTAAAATGTATAATCAGCACGTTAAAAACTGTTTGGTACGTGTCACGGCGCCCTTTTTATGTGCTTGCTCCTCCCCCCAAATTTAGAATCTAGCTATGCCCCTGTCACGGTGCCTATCTTATGTGCTTGTTCCCCCTAACTTTAGAACTTGGCTACGCCCCTGTCACGGCCCCTTTTTTATGTGCTTGTTCCCCCTAACTTTAAAACTTTGCTACGCCCCTGTCACGGCTCTTTTTTTATGTGCTTGATTCCCCCTAACTTTAGAACTTGGCTACGCCCCTGTCACGGCGCCCTTTTTATGCGCTTGCTCCCCTCAAATTTAGAATCTAGCTACGCCCCTGGATATAGTATACACTTTACCTATGATAGAGCCTAATAATAACAGAGTTATGAATCATCTTCGTACTAGTAACTCGTCGTTCATAAGCTTTGATAATTAAAAATATGATAAATAAATAATTACCCATAACAGCTTAATTAATCCGTAAGACGTCGTGCGTGTCTCGCGGGGACAGGAGAGAAAGACACCGACCTTCCTCTTCGCTGAAAAATTATTCCTTTCCAAATTTACAATTCAACATCTGTTACTGGCGATGTCTCTGTCACCAGTACGATGAGAAATCTTTTGTCCTGGTTTACATTACGATCACGTGACACCGCTGACACGTGCAACACAGTAAACAATCTTGGTTAGTGGACAAATATCTACTTCAATTAGTGTTGCCACTGCAGGGCTCAATTCTTTGCTAAAGAAGCCGAGGCAGTGCATTTAACACAGACAGGTCCAAGTCTCCATCACGCAAATTAGAGCACCAGTAATTGCCTTAGTTACGACAATTTATTCACATCTTATTCATAAGCTCAATTCTCAATTAAGCCACGTACATTAAAGGACAAAAAAGGGGTACCTGATGTAGGTTTCCGAAAAATCGGCTTAACCAATTATATTACTTTACAGCATTTTTATGCGTTTATCATATTTGTGTTGAAACGAATTTTTGTTTGTTTTCATTTAAATCTCCCGTAATATTGTTTCGACTGCGCCATTGCATGATGTCATATACGCACAACATAAAAATCAGGGGAAGAAAAAGAAATGTTGAATTATGTTCCAAAAAAAACTTTAAATGCAAAGTTATTTTACCTAGCATTTCACTTACCTGCTGGAAAAACTTATGTAACTAGACATAATAATTAAAATGTTCGACATTGGTAAAATGTCGTTGACTCACCCTCCAGGGTGCGCCACTCACTAACCAAAAACGCATTTTTAATCTTTTTGACAAGATACAGTAATTTAAAATTTAGCAAGATGTGTGCTACAAATGCTCTAATTATTTTTTCAAACTTCGCGCAATGTTATCTAAACTTGTTTCGAACGACCTACCATTAAAATGGCTGCGCCTAACGGTCATCGCGGGAGTTTAAATTTACAAGTTTCGTACAGCGTTACTGCCGACGCGAGCCGTGTGAGCAAAAAGGCAGTATGTCAGTGATATAAGGTTTCAAGACGAATTTTTAAGCTTTATGTAAGCGAACGGTTTTCTTGTGCTTTAAAAATGGTAATGAAAAAAATTGATATCACGTATTAAAGGGTGACAAAAGACGAAAAACTCACCAATGTCACCTGAATAATAATCACGTTGACCAAACGGTAATATGGTCCCCCTTTCATTCGTTGCAAAAGTGTTAATTCTCATCGTGTTTAGGGTATGACAGAAGACCCAAGTTACTAAAGACAGAATTCTGCAGCATTTGGTCAACAATTCAGTTGGTCAGCAATTTAGTAACGCCATGTTACACCTAATTTAGTGACTTGTCCGGTGTGTCAGTGCATGAAATTGACGGAACGGATCTAATTCACTTTTAGACTTTTTTGTGTTAAATTTTTCATTCTTTAATTTCTTAGCGTGATGGTGACTATTGATTATTGCATGTTCAGTAAAAATAATAAACATTCTCGGTTTAAGAAGCCCATCTCAGAGGCGAGGTGAACAGCTGCGAGGTCACGGCCGATTTGCGGCCGAAGTTAAGCACTGCCGGTACTGGCCTGTAGATGGATGGAGTGAGTATGTTTGATTCTTTCTGAGGGTAGTTTTACTTGCCATTGGTTGTTCCCTTCGTAAATGGAGCAGTTTCTGTAACTCATCTTAGAGGGGATAGATTTAATGTTCGGTCTTGCCACAACTATCAACGTTGATTAAGCTATTGAATACTTGATTCCAGATTGTGGTGAGCCGTATTGTATAACAAACTAAACATTGAAATTTCATTTGTTTTGCGTATTGGAGGGAAAGTAAAAAGAATTTTAAAATATATCGCCAAGAATTTTTTATGTGGTTGGTTGGTATCCTTCTGTCTCGGGACGTCCGAGTGTGCGCCAAGAGAGTCATTGATCACATTAATGGAGCTGCAGCGTCGACTGTGGCTGAGCAGTGCGATCCTTGAAGGTCTCCAGGGCGCACGCCTGGGCAAGGTGTATGGAGATCCTGAGTTGCCCAGACAACAGGAACCCCCTCTCTTCCTCGCTGGTGTGGTTAGCATCCTTCTGTCTCGGGACGTCCGAGTGCGCCAAGAGAGTCAGTTATTGATCACATTGATGGAGCTGCAGCGTCGACTATGGCTGAGCAGTGCGACCCTTGGACGTCTCGAGGGCACACGCCTGGGCAAGGTGTATGGAGAGCGTGAGTTGCCCATACAACAGGAACCCCCTCTCTTCCTCCCTGGTGTAGTCCAAAGGAAAGCGGAGCGATACGTTTGGCACCAGGTTGGCTGCAGGAGCTGCCGGAGTCAGTGAGCATGCTGCACTGGTCCGCCTTCGGGGCTCCACTCCTGATTTGGAAGGTTTACTCCTGTACACATGGCCGCTGGGTCACTTGACCTCCTCCGCCCTCTAGCCGTTGGCTGCTTGTGCAGCTCCTCCGCCTAGTGTCGAGATACAATGTGGGCATCCCGCAAGCCTACAGCATCTGGTATTCCTAGGCGATCACCATCCAAGTACTAACCAGGCTCTACGTTGCCTAACTTCGGTGATCAGACGAGAACCGGTGTTTTCAACGTGATTTATTTTATACAATGATAAAGCAATAGACATTCCTGCTTGAAATGCTTAAGTAACTAGAAAAAATACTTAATAATTTGAAATATTCAGCCAACTGGTAAAACGACACTGTTTGAAAAGCCCATTATTGATTTTCTTTACGAGGTTAAAGTAATTCAAACTTTTCCTTAGCATGAAACGTGCTACGAATACTTTGTTTTTTCAAATTTGTTATCGAAACTTGTTTGAAAGGCATTATAATTAAAATGACGCACCCATCTGTTGCCGCTGGAGTTTAAATTTACTAGTTTTACACAGAGTTGCTACTAACGCAAGCCCTGTATGCAATAAGACGGCAGTGTTTACCTGATCTGTAAGTTATGCCAGACCTAGGCGTCTCAGTTGCTTCTAGAACTTGTTTAATTATCAGTTAATGGTTATCGATTCATAGGTGAGTCTGGTATCCTGGCAACCGACAGGTATGCTAGCCGGCGCTTTCTCACCTAACCACTGATAAATACCTTCCATCAGCCAATTGAAAATTAATAATTAAAATGGCTGGTGACTAATTCCTGATTTATTTTTCATCATTTTACCCAGGGAGAGTAACTGCTGTTATAGAAGCCAGTGATATGAAAAGTTACAGCTTAAAGGAAAACCGGACGATTGTTTGGACTCAATCTCGTTTAATTTACTGTCCAAAATGTACATTTTCTCGCCTGTAAAAGTTAACATTTCTTTCTTGTATTTGAATAATTAGCTTAGAAAGTTAATTAACGGCAACCAAACACAGGTATTGCTTACGTCAGAAACTAACCTCAGTTTGCGCAATGGCAGGCGTCTTCCCTTGCGCGTCAAGCACATTTGCGTAAGTGTTACTGCTTAAACACGTGATGTCACGAAAATGGGCTCTATGTCATATGACGTCAGAAACTATTATGCATGAGTACAGCGGTAAATTTGAAATTTAATTTTTTATCTTAAAACTTGCCGAGTTTTAGTACAACACACTGAATATCTTACAGTAGCACTGTACTTCAATTTTCGCTATCGCAAACACGTGCAACACGCTCATGGAATATTTTTGCTGTTGATAATTATGTTAGTTTGTGATGTCATACGTAGTTAGGCTCGCCCGCCGTTAATTAAAATTTTAACCAATTATTTAATTATCAGAAACGCTTTTGCAGTATTAATTGTGTTAAAATGCATACTTTTATCGGATTTGAAAATTGCGTAGTATACGAAAAAAATCATCCCGTCTTCCTTTAAGCGATGACAGTAAAATAAACCTAAACTGACTTCTCTTTTCCTTTAAATTCATGAAACCCATATCAATTATATAGACAAAACCGATTTGTTCTGGCTTCAGGTTTGAATGGTATAATTGCTCGGATTTCGTTCACACATCGCTAGACAGTGTTCCCTCGCTACTTCGCGGTTCGTTTATCGCGGACTCGCTGTTTCGCGGGTTTTCAAAAATATTAATGTAAAATATTTATCGCGGTATTTTCGCTGTTTCGCGGGTTTTTGCGGTACTCCGTCTAAAGTATTTTTGCGCATGCGTAGTACGTATTGTACAGTAATGTATACATTTGATGAATTTTGCATAAAAAAATCACAAAATGTATAAAAATACGTTAAAAATATTAATTTTATTATTAAATTATTTTATTTTTATTTTATATTATTAAAATTATTTTAATATTATTAAACTATTATAATATTATTTTATAATTAAATATTAAATATAATGAATATTATAAATCATAAAAAATTACCATTTACAGTGAACAGTGTATTTATTCGGCGGATGAATACACACCAAAAACGAAATGTAGTTCACCTGAGGACGCTCGCTTTCTGTGCTATGAGACGAGTAATTATTCAACTGCATTAAATATTAATGGGTTACCTTACATTATTACGTGACATTCGCGTAACTTATTGCAAATCAAACATCTGTGGCATTTTGTGCATTGAAGCGAGAGTGGAAAATTCCTGACACCTGCCACCTTGATTATCTCAACTGCAAGCATTCATTACACATGCAATGCCTACAGTTACTTGCACTGCCCATTGTATCAACAAACTAGGGTTGTTATGTTTGATAAATTAAATGAAATACTTCTGCACGAAAACCTTAATATAGCTGCCTTAGGAAATAATGATCTGTTGAAGTTGTTATTATTCGGAAAAGATGAATTTAACTATGTTGCTAACTGTAAAATATTCCAATGTGTACATGACTTTATATTACGTACTAAACGCTTCCAGTAGTTTCTATCTGATATAAAATGCAGCAGTCTTAAATATTCGTACATTAATATTTTCTAACCGTCATTTTCTACTAATGTCTAATGTATTCTTGTAGTAAAACTTGTCAGCTTGTGTAGTTATAGTCTATTCTTACTGTAAATGTTTTTGTAAATAGTGTATAAAGTCTGTTGTGGTGAGGATCCTAAATCATGTTGTTCAAACTGTCTGATCCAATCCTAAATAAATTATGTTTAAACTAATTACTTTTGATAGTCAAATCCAAAACTCTTTTTAGTATAGGACATGAACTATAAAGATAAACTTATGAAAAAATGAAGAAATTATAGGCTATATCGAATTTACTTTATTTACAAAACGATAAAAATAAATCTGTGAAAAAAGGAAGAAATCGGTCTGAATTGATATTAGTTATATTGCAACGACGCTGGGTCCTCGCCGATAGGGGGTCTGATTGGCCGCTACCCTGGTACCTTGTATTTCGGATGCCAAGTGGTCCGGGTTCAACGCCAGGGTGATGGAATCTTTCCTCTGTTGTGTTTTGTATATCAGCTAGCTAAGGATAGGCAGAGACTTGTAGAAATAAAATATATACTGTGTGCCTCATTCTGGTCTGTGTTTGCGGAACAGGTGCTGTGATGGTAAAAATGCACAATAATGTCTGTTTACCTGCTGAGTCGACGATCAGCGCTTTTATACCTGAAATGCAATGGCTTCATGATGGATCGAACCATCACAGCGTGGGGGTGGGATGTCATAAGAGTAATGTTACCACATGTATAATATAATGTAATTGGCAAACTAACAAAGACTCCGACACCATCAATTTCGAGATGCAATTTAAAAAGAAAAATGAGCCATGATATGAACAGAATACGAGGGCTGAATGAGTTTAGAATTTGGATAAATAGCTAGGCTCTGGTCTCACCACAATCACCCATATTAAGTAGGCCCTGACAGGGGTTTGTTTACCATTTGCCTAACTAGGCCGCCAAATTTTGAGGATAGCAGATTTTAGGGATCCAGTGTTAAAAAATTCTTATCCTCTTCGGAAAGTGCGTATTTTATAACACACCACAAGCAGTTACTCGGTCAGATTTTACATACAAGCCACATAACAAACAAGTGTAATTAGTACATGAAAGTTACTATACCGTAAGCAGTTGCACTACCTGTTTTAATATAAGTTCTATACGGATATATGCGATTAACAATGACTGTATAAGTAATAGTGCTGCTAATACACCACAAGTAATTTCACGTGGACTTCATATGTATGAATTTGGCGTAACTGAGTGAGCCAGTATTCGAGGGACTCGTGCATCAGGGCTTTTCCAGAAAGTCTATGTAATTTTTGTGTTGCATTTTTACAGATGGTTGTACTTATGGATCCGATGGAGGATCCAGATGATATTTTACGTGCCAACAGATCCAGAGAGAAGCAGTACGTGTTTGATGCTGCATTTGATGCAACAAATACACAGGTAAGCTAATTAGATCTCTCCATGTTTTCCTTGCCAAAGCACGAAAACTCAAAGAATGGATCACTAAATGACAGGCCCACAATACACCTGGAAAGTTGATAATTAAATAAAAAATGTTAGAGCGAGAGAGAGAGAGTGTGTGTGTGTGTGTGTGAGAGAGAGAAAGGGACAGAGAAAGAGAGAGTGAGAGTGAGAGTGAGAGAGAGAGAGAGAGAGAGAAAGAAAGAGAAAGAGAGAGAGAGAGAGAGAGAGAGAGAGAGAGAGAGAGAGAGAGAGAGGAGAGGGAGAGGGAGAGAGAGGGTGGGAGAAAGAAAGAGAGAGAGAGAGATAGAGAGAGAGAGAGAGAGAGAGAGAGGGGGAGGGGGAGGGGGGAGTTATGGAGAGGGTGAGGGAGAGAGTGAGAGAATGAGAGAGAGAGTGAGAGGGGGGACCATGAAAAAGCGGGAATAAAGGGTTAACACCTTAACAAAGCTCGCATTCTGAGCCCAGAATTTACAAAATCAACCAGAGATTATTCACACTCGAAATTCCATTTTGTCAAACTCAAAGCAAACAAGGATAAGTTAGTCTCAGAACGGCCCATCTGTAATGCTCTACCGTTTTGCCAACGTGTTTTATATAACAGAATTCTCAGACTGGAAAATGTGCGCGTACCACAAAAAATTTCAAATGAAACGGACCGAGAGAACCATCATACAACAGTAAAATAATATCAGAGAATTTACGAGCTTGCTATTTCCGTTTACTTTTTAGGCTGTTTACATGTTAGATTTGGACAGCTTTCATATAACTAAGCCGACAAAACACGCTGCAGCTAAGCGTAACGCAGTTTGAATAAGTGAAGGCACTGATTGCAGAATGATTTGAAAATTATTGCAGCGTAATTACATGTTAGATTTTGACAGCTTTCGAATAACTAAGCCGACAAAACACGCTGCAGCTAAGCGTAACGCCGTTTGAATAAGTGAAGGCACTGATTGCAGAATGATTTGAAAATTATTGCGACGTAATTAGCCTTACTATGAGAAGCCATAAAGTAAATGGGATTTTGAAACGTTGCTGATGGTTTATGACGTCGTAAACGACCAATCAAAGTCCAACACGAGACACGCCATGCGAATATCAATCAAACGATTATGATTGGACGACAGTTCTCTAGCTGCTGTATGCGTTGTACAGTGTTTCAGCAGTTTTACATGATCAAGCTAGTAGTTGTTTGTGTTGTTGTTGTTGTTGTTGTTGTTGTTGATGCTATTGTTGTTGATGCTGCTGTTGTTGTCGTTGCTATTATTGTTGATGCTGTTGTTGTTGTTGTTGCTATTGTTGTTGATGCTGCTGTTGTTGTTGTTGCTATTTTTGTTGATGTTGCTATTGTTGTTGTTGATAATGTTGTTATTGTTGTTGGTATTACTGTTGTTGTTGTTGTTGTTGTCGTTGCTGTTGCTGTTGTTGTTGCTATTGTCGTTGTTGTTGCTATTGTTTGTTGTCGAAGCTGCTGTTGTTGTTGTTGCTATTGTTGTCGATGCTGCTGTTGTTGTTGTTGCTGTTGCTGTTGCTATTGCTGCTGTTGCTGTTGTCAAATTACTGCCAAAGCAATTAAGCCGTGTAAGTGGTCGCGTTTACAGCAAAAGGTAAAAGTCCCCCACTGGAATTCCGGTTACGTAATGATCAGTAGGCTAGTGGAATGTATCTCATCATTAATGTAAAACATACTGCAGTAATTACCTCTAATGTACATGATACATGATACTACGTATCGATGAACCACCGTACAATAATTATTATTCCTAGAGTCCCACCAGGCGCCGCTAGAACGTTTTTCCCGCATGCTGTTTGGTCTAAATTTCGAAAAAATCGCGAGTTGGGTCCGGGAAAACGCCCGTTGCGGGGCGCCCTGGCCCTCTCGGGAATTCTAAATATGCCTACTACACCCACCGCTGAACGGGCTATCTATCCATACCCAGTACCCCCCTCGGCCCGTTCCCGTTCTCTACATCTCAGCCGTACAACTTTGCAATTTTTTGCAAAAAACGGCCGAAAAAGGGCCATTTTTGGAGGTTTTTCGCCCTCCGTTCCTCCCGGTGGGCCCGATTCGAAAAATAAACCATCAATGGCACGACACTAGATCGAGACCTTTCGTTTGATATATAGATCGCCGCAAATGGTGCCCTCGTCCGGGCTGTAGCCTCGAATCTTATATATATATATGTATGTATATATATAAATATACCAAGAATATTAATATAAGAGTATAGATGTGACATTTAAAATGTTCACTCTACCCAGAAGTTTATTATAAACACTACCAAAATAAGTTTCAAGGCACAAACTAACAAGGCAAGCTTATAAGGCAGAAAAAGGACTGTTCTTCTGAACTACAAAATAAACAAAAACAAATTAAAAAATTATACAAATCAAAACAGTAAGCCACAGACTAGATCAGTGGTTCCCAAAGTAGGGGTAAATTACCCCCCGGGGTAATATGTTTTTTTGGGGGGAGGATAACGGGCACCCCTCTGAAAATTTTTAAAACTTCGCTCGGAATGCATTTTACGTAGTTTTCTTCTTTGAGTTGGAGAAGTAGTACTAGGTGGGGGGTAATGGACACGACCGGGTTTCCCAATTTGGGTAACGGTCCGAGAAAGTTTGGGAACCACTGGACTAGATTCTAGACACAACAAAGTCAAAGCTGCCACACAGTCGTAGTACGCTGAATTTATCTCATTGTTATGCGTGGGAGTTTGGGCTTTGCAATTTCTGATCTTATTGAGATTTTCCAACAAACAATCGAATACAGTCAATTACTACACTATGCTGCTGTTGTTGCTGATGCTGTTGTTTTACCTGCTGCTGTTACTGTTGTTGCCGTTATTAATGTTGCTACTGCTGCTGCTGCTGCTGTTGTTGTTGTTGCAGTTACTGTTGTTATTGGTGTTGTTGGTGATGCTGGTGTTTTTGCTGTCGTTGTTACTGTTGTTGTTGCTATTGCTACTGTGTTGTTGTTGTGGTTATGGCTGCTGCTAGTGGTGGCGGTGGCGGTGCTGCTGCTGTTGTTGTTGTTGATGCTGTTGTAGTCAGTACTGTTGTTGTTGTTGTTGCTACTGTTGCTGCTGCTATTGCTACTATGTTGTTGTTGTGGTTATGGCTGCTGCTAGTGGTGGCCGTGGCGGTGCTGTTGTTGTTGTTGAGTCTACGGCTACGGCTTGTTTCTCTGTTGGTATAAATACGTGCATCAGTTGCATCAGCCTAATTCAGCTCAACGAAACCAGTTTCACTAAATATTGCCATCTTCACTGCAGCCCACAAATGGTTATTCACTTACTATTCCCCCGTACAATTCTACTCCACTTCTTCTTCCCAGCTTTTCCCTATTCGGGGTCGCCGTTGTGAATGAGTCTTCTCCACGCATTACTGTTGTTGACCATCTCTTCATTTATGTCTTCAATTCCCACAAGATCTTCACCGACTCCATAGATTAGAGCGGGTCTGACCACTTCTTTGTGGACGTTCCCTTTAAGTCTCACCGCCTCTTCTTATCAGGTGTCCATACCATCGCAATCTTGCGAGGCTTCCACTACTTTTACTGTTCCTCTGATATTATTATTTCTAATTTTATCTCTTCTTGTTACTCCCACCATTCATCTCAACATCCTCATCTCCACCACACCCATTTTCGTCTCTTCGGTCTTCTTTAGAGAAGCTGCTTCCAGCTCATAGATTAGAGCGGGTCTGACCACTTCTTTGTGGACTTTACCTTTAAGTCTCATCGACTCATTCATAGAAGGTTTTGGCGCAGTTTTTACAGGCGGATGCCCTTCCTGACCCTAACCCTCCCTATTTATCCGGGCTTGGGACCGGCACTGTGTTGGGCTGGCTTCCCCCCCCCCCAGTGGCTAGGTTACAATTCTACTCCACTAGTCACTGAAATGCAACAAGCAATTTCTCAGTACCAAGCACCAAGAATTTCTTGACATTTGAAACTCTGGGAAATTTTGTCCGGGCACTTACTCAACTCAAAACAGCATTCATCCTTAGCAAGGTTTTCAATCAAGAAACGATCGCATCACCGCGCGTTCATGAATGAAACTGCTTGTAGCGGCGTGGTAAAGGAGTATTGATTGATTATCGATCCTCGAGATTGACTCGTGCCAGCATACATCAGGCGCGTTCTGGGTGAGAAACCTCGAAGCAGCAAATGGTGTAAGTATTACGCACCGTGGAGTATTATGGACAATCAGAAACCAGTCACCGTAACACGTGCGCGATGAGGGACCTACCATGTGTAAAAGCTAAATCTATCATTAATTTTTCGCCAAACCTGTATTATTTTGTGACAAACTACACGCGTTTTACAGCTCATGCGTGAGCACAGTGGTAAATTTGAAATTAGAAGTTTTATCTTAAAACTTGCCTAAATTTAGTACAACACACTAAATATCTTACAGTAGCACTATACTTCAATTTTTGCTTTCACAAACACGTGCAACACGCTCGTGGAATATTTGTGCTGTTGAAAATTATGTTAGTTTGTGATGTCATCATTAGTTGGGCTCGCCCGCCGTTAATTAAGTTTTTAATCTATTATTTAATTATCAGAAACGTTTTCCAGTATTAATTGTGTTAAAATGTATACTTTCTATGGGACTTGAAAATGGGGTAGTATATGAGAAATCATCCTATCTTCTCTTAAACAGAAACAGGACGGATTTTCATATTCTACTCCATTTTGAAGTACGATAAAAAGTACACATTTTATGGATGAAGCATGGTTGTAATTTTAATTTTAATTTTAGTAAAAATTTAGTAAAACGAAAACTTAGGAAAGCAGTTTATGAATGCGTGAAACCCAGAATAATACCGTAGTGCTTCTGATAATTAAACACCTCTAATGAGATCAGACTGGCTATGCATTAATTAACATAATTTTCATAAATTTTAAAATTATTATAGCGATTTCAACCATTTGATACGAATTTCTTGTCCCTTCCTATTGCCGTAAGACGTAATTCTTACGTAAACTGACAAAGGTTTGGGGGTCACGGGGTGACCCAACAACGTCGAGACGATGTGAAATGTTTGTGCGAAAAATTTACGTTACGTAAAACTTTACGGCTAACCTGGCGGCAAATTAGTTCTTGTTTAGAAGAACAGGTATTTGCTGGCATCTTATTAACCTGAAAATGATAGATTTGTCAGAATTCTTGACATAGACCGTGTAACTATGATACTAATTTATTACTACATATAAGCACATGTAAAGAAAAACCAGACAGTATCTCAAACTGTAGGTCAAAACAATCTACCGTCTAAAATTTTATGTTTTATAGGATCAGTGTAAGAGCGCATGCGTCTGTTGATTTCTTTTTTATACTATTTTACTGTATGTATCATTGTTAATAACAAAAATTAGGGACTTACAACAGTACAGGTAGAAACAAACCACGAATAACATGTACGGTATATGCCAAGGCATTGTCAGCCTGTAGATTCGAACTCAAGACTGCGTGGTTGCAGGCCGAAGTCTGCCATTCGGCCACCCATCCCAGGACTTGATATTTTGATCATATTTACAAGGACTAACTTTTGGTTTTTTTAAGCTATTTTACCGGACCAGCGATCTTACTTAGCAAACATTGTGGTTGATTTTAGAAACTCTTTATGCTGTGGTTTTAGTTAGAAAAAATGTAAAGCAAAACTAGACCCAATGTTAAACTGTAGGTAAAAACAATCTACTCTTTAAAATATTGAAAGCAAACATACTATTTTTTCAAAAATGACTTACGTGAAAGAATTATTACCACACAAACGTAATTTCACGTTCGCGCCACTTGTACTTCGCTGTTACATGCATTTCGCCGTTCAATAGTTAGATGGGCACTAGCGCCTGCATTTCGGAAATGCGTCGCACAAAAAACAGGTGCTCTACCTCTGAGTTTAGTTGCGTTAGTTTGTGACGAGCTGCACACGTTCAACAGCTCGTGCGTGAGCACATCGGCAAATTTGAAATTGAAATTTTTATCTTGAAACATGCATAGTTTTAGTACAACACCTTGAATTTCTTAAAGTAGCATTGTACTTCAATTTTCTCTTTCACAAACACGTGTAGCACGTTCGTGGAACATTTTTGATGTTCAAAATCTTACTTCAGAATAAAGTATACTCTAAAATATTGAAAACTACAATAACTTTTTTTATATCAAAGCTTACATTAAATAATAATTACCTCGGATGCTCAAATTTCTATAAACAATCAAAGCTATGCGCAGCTCAGTGAATCTACTAAGGTTGGCAACGGCGCTTTTTTTATCACACGAATTATTTCAGCATTTTTTTACATTGTGGCTTAGTCCTTTGACTTTTTGAACCAAAAAACAGTAGATCTTTAAGTCTTACCCAGTCGTATATCCGTTTGCCTTACATTAGTGTTTTCCTGAAAATGTCTTGTTTGAACCACTCACTAAAATATGCTCCTTGTCAAGTGTTATAAGTTACTCTAGTTTGCTTGTCTAAATGTCCTTACTGTCTATAGGCTACAGTAGGTTTGATTGGATCGATGTGGTGTAATTGGTGTTTTAGTTAGCTTTGGATGTGTAAATGTCCTTCTTTATGAGCTAAACTGCAAGGGTAGTGTAGCAGACAAAAGCTCGAGGAGGCCGTTTCAAAATGGTCACCTATCTAATTTTGATCAAACTTGGTGTTGCTTATCTTTGCTTATCTTATTAAGCGAACACCAGGAATCAGCTTATCCCCTATGCCCAAAAATTTCCCAACTTCATATGCTCAGAGGCCAATTGCTTTACAGCAAGTAAGAATATCTGGAGTTAAGCCATAGCCAGTGTCAGGAATACATTTTCTTTTCTATTGTAACTTCTATGTTAAACAATACAGACAAAATGACTTCAAAATGACTGGCAAAAATCTAGAGCCTACGCTGTAAGTACAACTCCATTAAATTTGTGTATTTCTATGTGAAGTAACCACACTTATAATGTTTCACATTAACTTGTTATGCACAGAAGTATAATCGTGCTAAATACACCAGCATTAATATTTTGTTTATATTCCCTATTATTGACATGCCATTTTCAGAAGCTGTGTTATAGCGGACATATTGGTAATTTGTTGCTGT
>JAQGDQ010000869.1:0-2500 GCA_030141605.1 Tubiluchus corallicola | reverse complement strand
GGCTTTCATTTTCTCCATTTTTTCACAAGTATTTGCGTACTGTGGGGTAGATGTGCACATGCAGTTTTAAAAAGCAGTTTAAAACGCCTGAGGGAGGGGCCAAAATGCAAAATTTGGGCCCCCCAATTTGTGACCTTTTACACACTGAGTGCTAGGGATACAAAACTCACAGTGTGCACTCTCTGGCCAAAGTTATATACGTATACACGTGACCCGATTTGCCGGGTCAAAGGTCACGGAGCGGTCGGGTCTTCATTTGTTTTTCTTTAGGATCCATCTACTCCCACAGTTTTTGAGCTAGGGCCACAATATTTGTCATGTTGCTAGGTGGTGTCATGGCCTTGCACGTCACAAAATATGGGACGTGTGTGTGCAGTAAAATTTTCCGCTAGGGGGCAAAAACCGAAAAATGGGGGTCAGAAACAGAAGTGCACTGAGCCAACAAACAAAAACCAAAATGGGGTGAACAGAAATCACGTGTCTACGAATAGTACCATGTAACATAACAAATGAAAGCTCTTGATGAGGCGAATTGAATGGCATAGGTTACAGTGTGAATTGTTACCTATGACCCAGTTAAAAGGGCAAAATAGGGGTCGAGGAGACAAATGCCTTCCAGGGTCTACCAAAAGTAGGTTGTTGTATATGAAATGAAAGGTCTCAATGAGACGAACTCAATGATATAAGTTATGCGAGATTGTTGACCTTTGACCCGTGGGTGATGGACTGAACAGTTAAATGCTGAGGTTTCATTGTGAAATGCACTTTCCACGTATTCGAGCAATTCGATGAAAGAAAATAAGCACTTTCAATAAAGGCTGTCGTCTCTTCATTTTAAGGCTGAATTTTACAACTATTATTTGCAAATACTATTGTTTGTCTGACCACGTCAGAAATACATTGTCAACTAGCTTTAACTTTTGACATTTATTAATGCTGGAATGAATCCGCGGATTTAGAATTTTTAAACTAAACTTATCCGAATTGAAGATTATGTGAAAAATTTGGACTGGCTCTGGATTTGAACTGGGGACTTTTTAACGACAAGTTCAACGACAAGACCACTAGACTACACAGTCCCTGTGAAAATGACAGGTCTGGGCAAATGTAACTTCAAAATTCAATACTTATAACTTACGATTGTTTATCAGCACAAAAACTGTGCCTTTTCAAAAGGTCTGGTTGTGATTTATATGTATATGTCAGTCTGGTTGTGATTTATATGTATATGTCAGTCTGCTTGTGATTTATATGTATATGTCAGTCTGGTTGTGATTTATATGTATATGTCAGTCTGGTTGTGATTTATATGTATATGTCAGTCTGGTTGTGATTTATATGTATATGTCAGTCTGGTTGTGATTTATATGTATATGTCAGTCTGGTTGTGATTTATATGTATATGTCAGTCTGGTTGTGATTTATATGTATATGTCAGTCTGGTTGTGATTTATATGTATATGTCAGTCTGGTTGTGATTTATATGTATATGTCAGTCTGGTTGTGATTTATATGTATATGTCAGTCTGGTTGTGATTTATATGTATATGTCAGTCTGGTTGTGATTTATATGTATATGTCAGTCTGGTTGTGATTTATATGTATATGTCAGTCTGGTTGTGATTTATATGTATATGTCAGTCTGGTTGTGATTTATATGTATATGTCAGTCTGGTTGTGATTTATATGTATATGTCAGTCTGGTTGTGATTTATATGTATATGTCAGTCTGGTTGTGATTTATATGTATATGTCAGTCTGGTTGTGATTTATATGTATATGTCAGTCTGGTTGTGATTTATATGTATATGTCAGTCTGGTTGTGATTTATATGTATATGTCAGTCTGGTTGTGATTTATATGTATATGTCAGTCTGGTTGTGATTTATATGTATATGTCAGTCTGGTTGTGATTTATATGTATATGTCAGTCTGGTTGTGATTTATATGTATATGTCAGTCTGGTTGTGATTTATATGTATATGTCAGTCTGGTTGTGATTTATATGTATATGTCAGTCTGGTTGTGATTTATATGTATATGTCAGTCTGGTTGTGATTTATATGTATATGTCAGTCTGGTTGTGATTTATATGTGTAGGTCAGTCTGGTTGTGATTTATATGTGTAGGTCAGTCTGGCTTCAAAACTAGAACACAAAATTACTCGGCAGACGTATAAATGTTCCCTAATTACTTCCAGGATCTGGAAAGACGCACACCATGTCAGGAAATGATAATGATCCTGGAATTATGGTGCGCACATTAGAGGATTTATTTAGAGCAATGGACGATGATGAGAACGAACACAGATACAAAGTCACCATGTCTTATTTAGAGGTATTACCACAGTAACATCTTTATTTCCGTGCTGCATTTCTCATAATAAAAGCTAAAGACTAAAATTAGAGACACGAACTAAAAATTTCTAGAAGTCCGAAAAACATTTAAAGGTATTTTATTTAAAGGTTAAAATAGTTATCCCATTAAACATTGCAGCTGA
>JAQGDQ010001068.1:30000-65612 GCA_030141605.1 Tubiluchus corallicola | reverse complement strand
TAAACAATTGTGTGATAGTCTCTTTGCGTTAATTTTGACAACAAACGTGCCAACATTCAAACGGTAAGAAATAGACGAGAGAAATAAGAGAAATGACGAAATTGTTGAAAATCTGGAAAGGTAATTCGCTAGAAGAGAGCACGCCAGGTGTGGATTTACTGTTGTATCTTACATAAACAGACTCTTAGCTTTGAATATGTTGTCATTAGAAGCCAGAAGATTCATTATGATTTAAAAATGTGCTACAATATCATTCATAGGGAAAATAATTTAGATATCTATGAATTTTTTACCCCGCTCCTAAAATTACTAGGGGGCATTGCTCTGTGTCGTCTGTAGCTCAACATTCGTGTGCTAATAGAATTGTCAACACTGGTAACATACCATATCTTCATGAACATGTAAATGGGTCTCCACTGGTAAATACCGTCTCTTCCTGAACATGCAAATGGGTCTCCACAGGCAAATACCGTCTCTTCCAGAAAATAAGTTAATATTCATGAATGTTTAACTAAATATTTACTAGAGACGATATTTGCCAGTGGAGACCCATTTACACGTTCAGGAGGAAACGGTATTTACCAGTGGAAACCGATTTACATTTTCAGGAAGAGACGATATTTACCAGTGGAAACCGATTTACATTTTCAGGAAGAGACGATATTTACCAGTGGAAACCCATTAGCATGTTCAGGAAGAGACGATATTTACCAGTGGAAACCGATTTACATTTTCAGGAAGAGACGATATTTACCTGTGGAAACCCATTAGCATGTTCAGGAAGAGACGATATTTACCAGTGGAAACCGATTTACGTGTTCAGGAAGAGACGGTATTTACCAGTGGAAACCCATTTACATATTCAGGAAGAGACGGTATTTACCAGTGGAAACCCATTTACATATTCAGGAAGAGACGGTATTTCCCTGTGGAGACCCATTTACATGTTCAGGAAGAGACGATATTTACCAATGGAAACCGATTTACATGTTCAAAAAGAGACGGTATTTACCAGCGGAAATCCATTTGCATGTTCAGGAAGAGACGGAATTTGCCAGTGGAGACCCATTTACATGTTCAGGAAGAGACGGTATTTACCAGTGGAGACCCATTTACATGTTCATGAAGATATGGTATGTTACCAGTGTTGACAATTCTATTAGCACACGAATGTTGAGCTACAGACGACACAGAGCAATGCCCCCTAGTAATTTTAGGAGCGGGGTAAAAAATTCATAGATATCTAAATTATTTTCCCTATGAATGATATTGTAGCACATTTTTAAATCATAATGAATCTTCTGGCTTCTAATGACAACATATTCAAAGCTAAGAGTCTGTTTATGTAAGATACAACAGTAAATCCACACCTGGCGTGCTCTCTTCTAGCGAATTACCTTTCCAGATTTTCAACAATTTCGTCATTTCTCTTATTTCT
Organism: Tubiluchus corallicola; assembly: GCA_030141605.1. NCBI lineage: Eukaryota > Metazoa > Priapulida > Priapulimorpha > Priapulimorphida > Tubiluchidae > Tubiluchus > Tubiluchus corallicola. The sequence goes on along the minus strand of JAQGDQ010001068.1, from coordinate 64,174 downwards.
CTCGTCTATTTCTTACCGTTTGAATGTTGGCACGTTTGTTGTCAAAATTAACGCAAAGAGACTATCACACAATTGTTTAGGTTACTAAAAAAATCAAGCCTTACTTACCAATCAGTCGTGCATAGAGGGTTAATAATATTAATAATCCATAATTAGTTGCGGCCATGGCAATGACGAGGAAGTAGACTAGACTTTTTTTAAAGCTCAAGTTTCGAATTCAGTCTTCGTAACACTGACGTCACTGTTTTCAAAACAAGATGTCGGTTATAACGATTCATCAACCTTTGTACTTTGTAATATACGAGCCAAGCAACGCGTCTTGTGGGCCTATATAGTAATTGGTAGGTAAATAACATATTTTCCGGACTTTAATCGTATTTACACGGGTTTCCGCATAGTATAGCACCTGGCACAGCCTGTCTAGTTGAGACGGTACTATTTCTCCTTATAAAAAGTCTTTAGGAATTTATTTTGCCTTGTTACGGCGGTATGTAGCCGATTTTTTTAAGAAATCCCAAACATATTGTTTTTCTTGCTAATAGATGGCACCACCTTATACATAGCTTATTTAAACAAACCTTCGTAAATCTACGTAGCGTTTTTATGGCGATGTGAAAAGTCGTTAACTCTGCATGTTATTCTGTAAAAGCTTTGAGAGAGTTCAAACATGACTGATTGCATTTTACTTCTTCTTGCTAATAGATGGCACCACGTAGCGTATTTATTTACCTCTTCGGAAATTTATTTGGTATTTCTACGGTGATGTGTAAAATCGAAAACTCTGTGCGGTAGTCTGTAAAGTTTGGGGTGTTAAAATGACTTACTCCTTCTTGCCAATAGATGGCGCAGCTCTATACTTAGTGCACTCGAAGCACAAGAAAATCCTCAACTTACACAAAGCTTAAAAAAATCGTCTTGAAATAATCAAAGCATTCGTAGCACTCATGTTACTAATTAAATCAAGTTTTAAATTACCTAATCTTGTCAATAAGATTAACAATACGTTTTAATTAGTGAGTGGCGCACCCTGGAGGGTGAGTCAGCGACGTTTTGCCAATTGGCATGGATATTTTAAATTATTATTTCTAATTGCGTATGTCTTTCCAGCAGGTAATCGATATGTTAAGCAGGCCTAATACAGATTTGCCTGGGAAGTTTTTCAGGGACATAGTTTAACATTTCCCTTTCTTCCCCTGATTTACGTTGTGCGTATATGACGTCATGTAATGACGCCGTCTTAATAGTTTTGCGCGAATTTTAAAATGAAAACAAACTAAAATTCCTTTCAACACGAGTACGATATACGCATAAAATTGCTATAAAGTCATACAATTTTTTAAAGCGATTTTCCAAATCCTACCTTTGGTGCCTCAATTCTTGTCTTTTAACTAATTATTTCTAACATCGAGTAACATTAATGACACTAGTGCTACCATCTAGTAAACATTACTGAATTAACAGAAGCTAGCAGAACTTTAAAAGTTTAACTTCTAGGCCGCTACAATAGTGGATATAGTTGACTGAAATTGGTAAGGCACTTCATCACCAAACTGACTTTGGAACAATAGCAATGAATAAATAAAAAAATCTATAAAATAAATAAATAGTTTCAAAATTACATGCACAAATTGTTTCAAAAGAAACTTTAAGTTGTATTTTAGCAGTTATGTGTCATAAATTATATTGATTAATTCTGTCTTTCCTTTTGGAAGCCATAACTCTGGCTAGAAGGTTACCACCACATCTTTCTCTCTATCCTCTTCTACTTCCCTTTTCTGCTACTTCACTTCTCCTTTCGTTTTTCTCAATCCACATTCATTTGGGGTGCTCGCAACATGTTATTTTTAGCACCCTGTATGCCGTTTGCAACTTTGCACTTTGGGTAGATAAGTTATTTTAACTGCTATGAACTAATAATAATAATAATAATAATAATAATAATAATAATAATACTAGTAACACTAGTAATTAGCTGTTAGTCATTGTTGTTGTTCTTCTTCTTCTTGTCATTGTTGTCGTTGTTGATGATGGTGGTGGTATTGGTGTCGTGGTTTGCTTTCTGTTCCCTTTGTTTATTTGTTCTGTTAAATATGGTTCAGCAATTGTTCTGTGTGGTTCTTCCATACAATGTTATGTCAGTGTCGCCATCTAGTGCCATTCTGTGACACTGGCAAGAATTAGCGAAGTTTTTTTCTATCTGTCGCTGCTGCTGCTGCTCTTGTTTGGTATCTCTCTTTGTTTGCTTCTAGTTCTGAATGTAATGTTGTTCTACATTTGTTCTACGTTAGTACTCAATCGTTCTGCGATATCATGTTGTGTCACTGTCGCCATCTAGTGCCAGCTAAAGACATTTTCCATTCTTTACCAATTAGCTTAACAAAATGCTTTGCAGGCTGTATCAATAAGAAAAAAGAAAAAAACGGACGTTGTTGTTGTTATGAAGAATTTAAAATTTTCTCTTGCTATTTTCATTATTTCATAAATTTTATAATGTAACTCAGGGAACTAGGTTAATTAGCAAGTCACTGTTAAAATTAGACTACCACACTGACGGTACGACACTCTTTTCTTTCACTTCATTTTCTAGGCATTATCAGAACTTTCATTGGAATTTTTCCACCATCGTGAATAAATCCAGAGACAGGGTTCATAAGTCTTTAAACTGTGTGATACGGTTCTAAAACCAGCACAGTTCTTCACCATCTTCAAATATATCTTTTTCTAGAAAAGTTCTTCACCATCTTCAAGTATATCTTTTTCTGGGAAAATTCTTCATCGTCTTTAAATATATCTTTACATAGAAAAGTTCTTCAACATATTCAAATATATCTTTTTCTGGAAAAGTTCGAAAAGTTCTTCACCATCTTCAAGTATATCTTTTTCTGGGAAAATTCTTCATCATCTTCAAATATATCTTTTTCTGGAAAAGTTCTTCATTATCTTCAAATATATTTTTTCAAGAAAGTTATTCATCATCTTCAAGTATATCTTTACATAGAAAAGTTATTCATCATCTTCAAATATATCCTTATCTAGAAAAGTTCTTTATCATCTTCAAATATATCTTTATCTAGAAAAGTTCTTCATCATCTTCAAGTATATCCTTATCTGTCAAAGTTCTTCACCATCTTCAAATGTATCTTTATCTAGAAAAGTTTTGATTGATGCTTGTGATTATTGTTAATCACTTCAATGTAACTGTTCTTACACACGCTACGAAAAGTAAAAGTAAAAGAGCGGACCGACTCGTAATTGCAAGCAACAGCCTTCAGCACGGTTATATCTTGTATTATAGCAGGCTTTATCATCACATCTGTAAAGACGAATGACAAGCTTATCAGCATTTCCAGTGATTACAATCTTTTCTGTTATAGGAGATTTCTCAATTATTTTAGCAGCACACACGACTTCAACGTTGTTTTTTTCGTTTTTTAATAAAGTGAAAATAAATTTATCCCGGAAAAAGTTTGGTGTCTTTAACGGGTAGTTGGTCTAACTTATCATGTGTAACTTAAGCATCTTGTCCCAACTTTATTAGGATTTAGAATTAGTTCAAGTATCTTTCAATGCTAATCAGAACTTTTTTACCATTATATCAAAGGGAAACGCCTCTGTGTGGCCATTTCACACTTTTCTGGAAATTTCAGATGCTGTAGTTCGTAGGATTAAGTTCCATTTTCCTTGACAACAAACCTTTATTAGTACTTTATTTTCTGCGGCTAAGACCACGGTGCTACGTATTGAGTGCTTTAAATACATCAATGTGGTTGCTTTTGCAATTGAAGTTTAGCCGTGATTGTTCCAGTCAAGACGTAAAAAATGCTAAATCCCTGCGCTTCTAACTTTCGCAGCCAACAGCTAACGTATTGAAGTATCAAGTTGTGAAATTCAACTTTGCGAAGCACTTGCCTTTAATGGCATTGTTGCCTAAACTTCCGCACATTTTTTTCTGCAACACTCGAAACAGTTAAGCCTGAAAGCACAGTACTATATAAATGAGAAAAACTGCTGAGATTCTGCTGGTTTAACTGTACCTAGATACATTGTTTCAAATGCACGTTAAGCAGCAACTTTCATGTCTCACTGATTGGTCACAGTCAGTCACGCAAAAATGGCGGCGGTGAAGAGTAACAACAGAGCAGAGTGACAATGTGATTATTGAATGTGCAGCAGTAAGTGATGATACTGAATAATTCTGTTTGATTAGCAAAAGTGCAAGCGGCACTCTTTTCCTTGTGAATTTAAGAGAGCCTTCTAGAAATAATCTCTAAGTTTTTATTTGTTTATTCATTCATTCGATTTATTTACATTTATTCGTTTGTAAACAAATAACAGAAATTACAGTACACTTTCTACAATGCTTAACAAATACGATGTAATTTATATTCATTACTTCATTCTGATTAAGCTACTGTATATTCCGTATATTAAGTTAAGATAATTCTCATGCACACATAAGTAATCCGGCTGCTAGTCAGTTAAAATGAAACATCTTGCTAGAACAATCGGGTAAATCAGCAGGTCATGTTAAAATTAGGGTATCACACTGATAGTTGGTTTACACGCAAAAAGCTGCAGCTTACAATAGGCATCTTTTAACAGCACCAATGGCAACGCTCTCTGCAAACTTCTGTAGAGGTGATTTGTAAGTACCAAAGATCAGTTCCCATATACCAGACAACGAATGATTGAAACTGGAGCCGAATTTAACAGCCGTTCTGCATGCGGCTGACATGGGGGAGGGGGTTTGGGGGTGGCACTGTCACTGGTACATAATCAGTCTTCCACAGCACAATGCCAACGAGTTTCTTTATACTTTTGTATATTTAGGGTACACCAGACAGTACCAATCCATATAAGACATCAGTCGCACTGATGAACACAGTTCCAGAAGATGATTTTCTTTTTAATTCATTTTCTATACAACAGCACAACTTTTATGCGAATTTTTCCATCACTAATAAACCCAGAAGCTCTGCAATATTATTCTGATACCACCAAAACTTTCCACTTCTTCTGAACTTGTCTTCATTTTAAAATGTTCTGAGTGACTTTCTTGGATCATTGTTAGTCACTTCAATCCAACTGTTCTTACATATGCTGTCAGAAGTAGAAGCAAAAGCGAAAAGTGAAACTTGTAATTTCAAGCAGCAGTTTACACAATAGTTATATCCAGTATTGGAGCATAGTTCATTACACCTGAAAACATTAGTGTCGAGCTCTTTACGCTAACCAATGACTGCAAATTTTCTGATATCTTATTTATAAAATTATTAATCATTTCAACAGGTTCAGTTACATATGACAAATACGATTTCAATGCAGTTTTTTTTCTTTTTAGGAAATATCGATTTTGAAGTCTCTTAAATAAGATTGATCAAAGCATTCATTGGTTTTTCAAAAACAGAAGATTGAACTGATCAAAATTTGTAGCACAGATGACTGACAAGACTTCTACGTAGTTTCTCTGCGTTTTTGGAAATGTTGATTCTGATGCCTCTTTTTGATTAAAACATTCAGTTGCTCCTTGTCAGTTAATATTCCAGTTGCTACCGGTTCTTTGATGAGTAACTGTGGGTCCATTGTAGAAAATCTGATTTGAAATAAAATGTCACCCAAGACTGTTCTCTTGTTGAGCATATTTTGCTCTAGTTTCTTTCTCTTACATTCAGCATCAGCCCATCTTAAAACTGCATCAAATAGTTTCGTCAAGTCTAATTGTCAGTTCGTCAAGTTTGACAATCCTCAATACATGATCGTTACTCAAACACGATGAGAATAAGATGATGATGAGCTTCAACACTGAGTTTTGTTTCCGTTGCCGTCTTATTGTTACTACAAGCAGGGAGGACTCTAGTCAATAAATGACATTGTATAGCGTCAAAACCTTCTAATGTTTATGCCAATGTCAAAACGTTGACCAAATCATGCAGTACAGCTTGCAGGTGACATTGTTATGCTGATCATAATCAATCATGACAAATCAACTCACTTCTTCAAAATGGGCGGCAACGTACGGGGTGTAAAAATTTATTGGTCTATAAACAATCAATCGTAATCGTGAAAGCATCAGTTTCAAGAAATGATTTTCCTTTCAATTCATTTTCTAAGCAGCGTCACAACTTTTATGCGAATTTTTCCATCTTGAATAAACCCGGAAGCAGGGTTCATGACAGTTCTAAACCGTGCAATATTAATTGCTCTCCAATGCCGTTCCTTTGTATCTTCATTTAGGATAGTTTTGAGTGACCTTTGTGGATTATTGTTAATCACTTCAATGTAACTGTTCTTACACATGCTACGTAAAGTAGCAGACCAAGTGGGATCAACTAGTAAATTCAAGCAACAGCCTTTACCACGGTTCTTGGAGCAGCTTGTTTTGTTACATCTGAAAAGAGCAATGGCAAGTTTATCAGTTTTTCCAGTGGTTTCAAACTTTTCTATACATTGGAGTCCACCTCCTCCTGGTTTTAAATTATCAATTTTCTCAACAGGTTCAGCATACATGACTGACACGACTGTTACATAGTTTCTCTGCGTTTTTGGAAATATTGATTCTGATGCCACTTTTTGATGATGATTGATTAGAACATTTTCTTTCTCCTTGTCATTTAATATTCCAGTTGCTACCGGTCCTTTGATGAATAATTCTGGATCCATTGTGGGAAATCTGATTTGAAACAAAATGTCCCACAAGACTGTTCTCTTGTTGAACACATTTTGCTTTAGGTTCTGTCGCTTGCACTCAGCACCAGCCCATCTTAAAACTGCATCAAATAATTTCCCCTCTTCACTAATTGTCAGTTCATCAAGTTTGACAATCCTGAATAAGCTGTCGTAGCTTAAGGAAATAAAACTGTCGGACTTTATAACTCTTTCTGTTTTGACACTAATGACCTCCAAACATTTCATCTCTACATCGCGCCTTTCATAGAAACACGCAGCTGTCAGAATGGTACAGACATTGTCAGTTGTGATTTCAGATTTAAGGAAATCAGCAACCAATTTTTCAAGTTTACGAATGTTGTATTTTTTAGCTAAGTAAAGTACGGAAAGAACATTATCACCAGTTAATTCAGCTTTGTTAGTATAAATAAACCTCAAAAGCAGCAGGAACACTTCAGATTTAACATCGGTTATTGGTATGACATCACCAGGTTTATGACACAGCGGCCCAAACAGCATCCTCTTAAAAACGTCACTTCTGAGTGCAAGTACGTACCGACTAGCGTTGATGATGGTTTCACCAACTGAAAAAGTTACATCACATAATTCCTGGAAATCTTCGTTACCAAAAACATAATCGTATCTCTGGTCCCAGTTGTCCATCGCATCAACCCTTTCAGCTGGAGTTTGTGGCTCGTCTAATAATAAAGTTGCCATTTCTTTTGCTAATGAAATTTTCTGACCTACTCTGCTGATCGAGAACTTGTATAAATGGCTGGTGTAACTACAGACGAGATGAAGTATTTTAAAATTTGTTGTTTTTATCAGTTTTATGTTCTACAATCATTAAAGGTAAACATACAGTCATAATTTTATCTTGTCAACGCTGCCTCGCCTTGTACAAACAACTAACTGTACACTCTTTGTTAACTTGGTTCATAAACTAACGGCACAGACTAAGGAAAACATCTCTTCACTTTGTCCAATATCATGTGTAATTTAAGCATCTTGTCCCAACTTTATTTGGAATTAGAGTAAGTTCAAGTATCTTTCCAATGCTAATCAGAATTTTTTTAGTACTTCAATTTTTTATTTCCCTGAAAAAATTATGTCCACTCGTTGTGCCATCATTAGATTGGCTCGCCCACCATTAATTAAAATTTTAACTTCTCAATTAATTATCACAAAACACTTTGGCATTATTACAGGTATTAAAATGCATAGTCTTTAATATACTTCAGAATGGGGTTGGATATGAAAAATCGTCCTGTTTTCCTTTAGAAAATGAAAGCGAAATAGTCAAATGCTATTTTACTACAGTAAATACTCGAAGAGAAATGTGGCTGCTAATCTAGCAACAGAAAAGTACCAGGTTACTCTGTACGGCGTATTAATATGTAGGAAAGTCCAACATTATGTAGGCGAGTGATGAAAAGCCGAGTGGTCATAGTGTGTGCTTAGCCACCAAAATTGTGCATTGCCGACCTTGGTCAGCAACTAGACCCCACGAAAACTATTGTTGGGTAATTTCATTTGTCAAGATTCCTCGGGTATTTATCCTGGGTGTGCACCTCCGATGTGTACCCCATGAAAGCTACTGTTGGGAAATTTCATTTGTCAAGATTCCTCGGGTATTTATCCTGGGTGTGTACCCCACGAAAGCTATTGTTGGGTAATTTCATTTATCAAGATTCCTCGGGTATTTATCCTGGGTGTGCACCTCCGATGTGTGCCCCATGAAAGCTACAGTAGGGAAATTTCGTTTATCAAGATTCCTCGGGTATTTATCCTGGGTGTGCACCTCCGATGTGTACGCCACAAAAGCTATTTCATTTGTCAACATTCCTCGTGTATTTATCCTAGGTGTGCACCTCCGATGTGTACTCCATGAAAGCTATTGTTGGGTAATTTCATTTGTCAAGATTCCTCGGGTATTTATCCTAGGTGTGCACCTCAAATGTGTACCCCTCGAAAGCTATTGTTGGGTAATTTCATTTGTCAGGATTCCTCGGGTATTCATCCTAGGTGTGCACCTCCGATGTGTACCCCATGAAAGCTATTTCATTTGTCAACATTCCTCGTGTATTTATCCTAGGTGTGCACCTCAAATGTGTACCCCTCGAAAGCTATTGTTGGGTAATTTCATTTGTCAGGATTCCTCGGGTATTCATCCTAGGTGTGCACCTCCGTGTGTACTCCATGAAAGCTATTGTTGGGTAATTTCATTTGTCAAGATTCCTCGGGTATTTATCCTGGGTGTGCACCTCCAATGTGTACCCCACGAAAGCTATTGTTGGGTAATTTCATTTGTCAAGATTCCTCGGGTATTTATCCTGGGTGTGCACCTCCGATGGCATGTGCGATGTAGTCATTTTTCGCCACTTACATTTTGCAAGCACGCTTTACATCCCAGGATTTGGAATTCAGATATCTGGCCATGCAAGTGGTTTTGAATGTTGGATTATTAATTTATTAGAGACCCTTTTATTTTTAATAGTTTTCATTAATTTCAATTTATGAGAGTAGAGTACAGTAGACACAGCACAATTTTTTCCAATTTGTTTGCCTTTTCAGATTTGGTTCAAAATTGTCACTTTCGCCATCTAGTGCTAGTTAGAGACACCTTCATATTTAATAATTTACATTAATTTCAATTTATGAGAGTAAAGTACAGTAGACACAGCACAGTTCTTTTCTAATTTGTTTGCCTTTTCAGATTTGGTTCTACATTGTCACTTTTGCCATCTAGCGCTAGTTAGAGACACTTTCATATTTAGTAGTTTACATTAATTTCATTTCCTGATTGTGCAAGTCTACTAATACTTTTTCCGTTTCTCTTTTCTACATGGTCACTTTCGCTATCTAGTGCTACCTAAAGACACTTTCACGTTTAATAGTTTTTACTGTACTCTACCCTCATAAATTGCACAGTTTTTTCCGTTTCCCGTTTTTTGTTTACCTTTTCAGATTTGGTTCTACATGGGTACTTTCGCCATCTAGTGCTAGTTAGAGACACTACATTTCATTTTCTAATTGTGCGAGTTATGAGACATTAATAAGATGTTTTCCATGTATAGAAACTGTATTCTCGAGCTCTATTTATCGCTAATGATGATTTAAGATCTTTCTTTTTTCAGTAGTGGTCCAGCTCTTGTTTGCATTTTAATAAATAAATTATATATTATATAGTTGCCTGTCGTGAAGAAACTATTGCAACACGCTGATTTTGTTCAAATATAATAATAGTTTATTAACAAAATTCAAAAAACTCAAATACGTACACAATGAAAAAACAACATATGCAAAAGTGACAATATGACTCGAAAAATCGTGATTAAATAAATGAAAATGACATTAATGCACTATTCAGCTGATTATTATTAGGCCTATGTTTACTCAAATTACCATCAGTCACTTTTTCATAACTTGTTTTTCTCACGCACTTTGTAAATATTTTGTTGGTATCGATATTTTGGTTTCGATATTCCACTGATGTATTGTTTAATTCGTTAATTTGAGCAAACATAGGTCTAATAATAACCAACTTATACTGGTGAAAAAATATCAAACACCAATGTATCCGTTTCCAGGTGGGCCAAAAAAACAAGCTTATTGATGACGTCATTATTAACGTATCTAATAATTATGAAAAAAATGTGCGAGATTGTATATGAGACAAGCAATATGATAATGAAATTACATCATATCATTACAGATGTAATATATTGACAATATAATACAATGTAAAAATATGAATTGAAAGCATGGCTCGGTATACTGGACGACAGTGAGATGGAGGAACTGAGGGCAGCCCGGCGTATCCAATAGAAGCGAATGATTCGCCAGCGCCGGGCTGAGAGCATCGATTGGGTTTCTTACGAGTACGTGCTTCTGCAGATTCTAAATGAAATCTGAATGAAATATCACTAGACAAAACCATATGATCCGTAACAAAATATTGAAGTTGTTCTAAATGACGATGATGGTAATGAGGTAGTTCTAGATGAAGGGTGTTACTAAATTGTAAATGACTAAGATGGTAATGAGGTAGTTCTAGATGAAGGGTGTTACTAAATTGTAAATGACTAAGATGGTAATGAGGTGGTTTTAGCTAGAGGGTGTTAATAAATTATACAGGACTCATCGGAGTCCTGTAGAGGGGAGGGGAACGCTAATCCCAAATACAGACGTGGTGGCGGCTCGTGGATAGGTGCTTTGGAACTGCAGCACCCCCTAATTTCACTCGATAGTATAGACGTGCTCTGTTTCCGCACACATACAAAGAAGGAATTAGAGCACGTGAGGGTAGTGCTGTTTGTTTCACAGCCCATACACTCGAGCAACACTGTGTTTAGCTGCTGTACACATGTCTGAGTCCAGGTAGAGAAAGTACTGTCGTTCACACAGTTTGTTTTCAATTGTCACGTGTTTACCGTGAATGAATCAAACCTGAATTGCGACAATTATGGTAAAAACTTTCGTATGTTCGTTTGATTAAAATTACAACTGACCTCTACTAAACTTTGCCACGAGCAGCCACTGAGTCAAGACGCATAGAAGCACCATGGCATGCCCGTACCTCTATTTGAGGGACAGAGAGAAAGAAAAGAGAAATCCAAACTTTTCGGTTGTATAAAATAATCCTATTATCTTATAAAAAAATCATCCATTGAACGTATATTTGTGTACCTTTGACGAGTAGTAGACGGGAAAGGAGGTCCTGGATGGCTGTATGGTGCGTGGCCACCAGGAAGACGTCGGTACTATGCAACAATGGCTTTGCGTCAGCAGTTTTCCAAGCGAAAATTGCCAAAAATAGAACATCTAATTAACTCGTCGGCACTGCTCTTGGTGGAAGTGCCCTAAAATATAGCCCACATCATCCAGTAGCCCTGTTCCTCTTCTTTTTAAGGAACTGTATGTCTCCTTCCGAGAGTCTCACCAGGCGCCACTAGAACGTTTTTTCCGCAGGCTGTTTGGTCAAAATTTCGAGTTGGGTCCGGGAAAATGCCCATTACGGGACACCGTGGCCCTCTCGTAAATTCTAAATATGCCTACTACACCCACCGCTGAATGGGCTATCCACCCATAGCCAGCACTGCCCTCGGCCCGTTCCCGTTCTCCAGAACTCAGGCGTATAACTTTTGCGAAAAACGGCCGAAAAATGGCCATTTTTGGAGGTTTTTCACCCCCCCCCGTTCCTCCCGGTGGGCCCGATTCGAAAAATAAACCCCCAATGGCACGACACTAGATCGAGGTCTTTCGTTTGATGTATAGAGATCGCCGCAAATGGTGCCGCCTTCGAAGCTGTAGCCTCGAATCTTATACATATATATATTAGCGAAATTATATATTAAGCCCATATCAGCGAAATTAATATATACGATAAATTGTGTTTTAAAAAGGCAATTTCAAGAGACCACGCACTCCTAATTTATACGTTAGTGCGAATAAATTAGATACTGAGAGAGGCAGATATGAAAAACGAAAAATACTAGGCCATCAAAGTATATGTATAATGTGCAGAATGAATGAAGAAGAGGATGGCCTAGTTGTCAAAATGAGAAAAGAGCTTATCAAAATGATTTCTTCTGTTGCAAATACACCTGTAAGCAAGTGAAATGTTTGTCTTTATTAATGGCCTAAGAGATTGGAAACTTTGTGCTAAACTTTATATATAAGATGTAAAAGAGAAGAGAAACAGGATAGCAAATAACTTTAACTTACACAGTTATACTATATTTTTACCACATACTGTGTTTTTGTATTACAATGTTCTGTACTGTAAACAATGCTGCAAGTTTAAACCGTTAGTACGCACGTGTGTGGCGCCATCTCTTGTCAATTTATGTAACTCTAACCCAGTTCTTTCAACTATTAATTTTTGTTCTTACTGTTGTTAGTTTTTCTGGCATTATTATCTGTGTTTCGCCTAAGTTTAAGCTGTATCTTCCTATGTATAGGATTAATGATTTTCTCTTTTATTTTTTGAACTATCATTGCTTACATTACTGGTACTGATCTATCATACATACATAAATAAATGTCCACGTAAATAAAATGTCTTGACACATGAAGATAGATGCCATTTCTTTGTGACTTGTCGCGAAAACGTCCATTATACATCTCTCATGAATTATACGGATTAAATATACATCTCTCATGATCACCGTTCGCGACAACAATAATGTAGTGGTCACAGCGTCGACTTTTAAACAAAGAGTTCGTGGTTCAAATGCAGGCTGTACCCTTACACTTTTCTTTCAACCGAGTTTGGTTTCAAAATTTAACAATACTTAGTTTATTTTATAACAATCATGAATTTATTACATTATCAGTTGTAAAAAAGAGAGTTGGGGAGGGAGAGAGAGAAAGAGAGGGTCAGAGAGAGAGAGAGAGAGAGAGAGAAAGAGAGAAAGGAGGGAAGAGAGACAGAAAGAGAGAGTCGGAGAGAGAGCGAGAGGGCGAGGGAGAGAGAGAGAGAATTTGCTTGGCGGCCATGATCAACGTATCCAGACACAGACTATACTACAGTTCCGTTATCTATGCTGGAATAACTGTAGCTAGCGCGTGTGCAAAAATCATTGCTATTTTGAATTACAAAGATGTGTAACTCGCACGAGCTGTTGTGTGTGTTATTGAAAATTATGTTCGTTTGTGACGTCATCAAAAGGTGGCGTCGACCACCGTTAATTAAGGTTTTAATCTATTGTTTGTCAGAAACGCTTTTGCACTATTACGTTATTATTTTTGCACTATTATTGATTGTGTTAAAATGTATACTTTTTATTGTACTTGATAATGGAGCAGTATATGAAAAATCATCGTGTCTTTCTTTAAACTTATGATTTAAAAGCATTATCTTACAAGCAAATAAAACTGTATTACAGCAAAGTTTAAAAATGTATAAAAATTTATTAAGTTATAAAAATCGTAAAAAAATCAGGAAGTTTTAATGAGTATTGTACAGTATGACTATTCTCTAATTTACAAATTCTTTTGGAAATCACATAAACAACATTATAAAAGAATTCAAACTGTAAGTTCTATAAACGTTCACTAGAAAGAAAACCAATGTAAGCTATCACCACGATGGTTTTTAATGGTTTACTACGAAAGTGATGTTTTATCGCCATAAACTACCGTAAAACTACTTCAAAACTACACTAAATGCTATCACAAATGTATGGAATTCATCAACCTCTACCCAGCAAAACCAAATCTTCCAGAACGATAACCCATGATCAAGATTAATCGTTTCCTAGCATGGAAGAACTGGTACAATAATTTAAATTGCTATTATATAAGTTAAATTGTTTGTAAATTTTTTAATAGCTAAAATTTTTGCTCTAAATCCTAGTCATACAATTTTATACTGTTCATAATCAAGGGCCATTGCTACATTGGTACTTCAACAGAAAAGAACAGAACAATGCAAACAATTTTCACCTACACAAGATGGTTAAAATGAGTTACAATATTTTCAACAAAACTATTACAATTAAAGGAAAACCGGATTATTGTGTAAACACGAGTTCAGAATAAAGAATGCTCTAAAACGTTGAAAACTACAATAGCTAATTTTAAATCAAAGCTTAGATTAAATACTAATTAACTCAGATACTCAAATTTCGTTAAATTTTCAAAGCTACGCACGGCTCAGTGAATCTACTAAGATTGGCAGCAGTGCCTTTTTGTCACATTCGTGTGGTCGACAAATAGAAGGCGGTACCGTGATAAACATGATTATGTTGTGTTAGTTTCTGACGTCATATGACGTAGACCCCATTTTTCGTGACATCATGTGTTCAAATAGTACTGTAGCACCTATGCAAATGTGCTTGACGTGCAAGGGAAGACGCCTGCCATTGCACAAACTGTGATTAGTTTCTGACGTAAGCAATAATTGTGTTCGATTGCCGTTAATTAACTTTCTAAGCTAATTATTCAAATATAAGAAACAATTGCTAACTTTTATATGAAAGAGAACGTATATTTTGGACAGTAAATTAAAATGAGATTGAGTCTAAACAATCATCCGGTTTTCCTTTAACCCTTATAGGGTCACGATTTTTACAACCGATTTTGGTAACTGGAGGGTAAAAAATTACCCCCACCATAATTCGTAAATTACTTTTGATAAACCGCCGTGTTTCATTAGTAAACAGCAACAGCATAATTTGTGGTTATGCTGACCACCATAGGTCAGATACATTATACCTCTGCTTAAAGACATGTGACTTACTAGTAATACGAAATTTAAATTCACTTAGTTACGTTCCCTTATCTATTCTGGAATAACTGTAGACAACCGACATGGCTAGCGCGTGTGCAAAAATCATTGTTATTTTGAATTTATTGTCTACTACTTTCTTCTTTTAGGTGGAGTAATTTGAGTAACTGACATTTCGTTTTATCAGATACATCGCCCGTAAAATGTATAGACAAGCGAAGTAAAGTTTCGGCAATTTTAAAAAATCGACATATTGCATTTTCACTTTTATTTCATGGTGAGACAATGCGCCAAAATAAATAACTGAAAGTATTTTGTGCACAAAACATATTTAGAAAAAGGCATGGAAATGTTTACTGAGATGCGTATGGTAAAAGGGTAAAATGCAAAAAACCGGTCTGGGGGTAATTTCTTACCCCCCGATGACCCTATAAGGGTTAAACAATAGCTAATCATTTTGTGAAGCAGCAACCCTAGTAATTTTAACTACAGGCCTGCCAGTGTTCAGAATGCCTCTAAAGAGATGAAAACAGCCATTTTGTCCTAATTATTTCCATTGTCGTATAAATTATTGAAAACTAAAACCCATTGATTGAAAATTGAGCCTAGCATTAGTGATGAGCAAGGTAAGCCATAGCTAAATCCACGTTTCCAATCTCTTTGATAATTTGAGCAAACTGTTTGTCCTGTTTCGCGAGCACCTCGGCGTCAATAGGAGAACTCTTTGAAATGAGGTTGACGAGAATGTGAGTGTACAATGGCCGCTTCTCGCGAGATATCACAGTGTAGCTGAGACTGTTTAATCCATCCAGATTAAAGTTGCTCTCCCCTTGTTTCATAGTTAGAAATCTGTAAGATTAAAAACGTAACACAAGTTTATAAGTTTATTTATTTCCACTCTGCATCTAACAGTTATCATAAAAATACAAATAATTTCACTGAAGTAAATATAAACATAAATGCAATATTAACCAGAAATTACAAAAGAGATTCTTATGCAGCATATACATGTGCAAATTACATTACAGAATAATTTTGATGCATACAGTTTGAGCCTAAAACCATAGCTTGACAGGCCAAACTGTACGTGGAAATCTTAAAGAAGTGATTAATAATTGAAATAATAATAATATAAACATAAAAGTGGGGGAGGGGGAGTAGTGAATGAAAGATAAAATGGAGCGAGAACTATGAAAAACTGTGATCATGATTATAAAGTGTTCAGTAACCTGTAACATGAAATGATTATCATATAATAAATATGATTACTGTATATACTTATATAAAAGTCGAATTTTTGAGAGGCGATTTTAAGGCGAAATTTTTGGGGTCGACATATACTTAAAATATATTTTTGGGAGATGTCGCTAAAGAGTCGTCTACAATGTAAAGAAATAATTCTTCATTATACGCTGGACTGAATGAACACTCATACTGTGAAACTTTACATCAGAGAATGTTCGCATCTTGACATTACTTCACAAAATTAACAAATATTACTGTAATTTATTTTAATGTTGTGAAATTGAGTTAAAATTTATATATTACTGGTAAATAAACTAGCGACGGAGCCACTCGATCAGAATATGGAAATCGCCAATGTTGTGCAGGTTCTGCCACCTCTCGGCTGCCGCGGGAAGTTTTACAGTAGCCTTGTATATGCGCGTTTTATTGGCAAAATTTACATTACCAGCATACACGCGTATGTAAAACACAACTACGCAGAGGTAATTAATTTTAGTAAATTATTTTTTTCTTCAAATGGGAAGGTGATGAAACACATCATTTACTCTGGAACATCTTAATATTTTAGGGTCGACTTGTACACAGGTAATATATAAAATGATGCAATTTTTGGTCTTAAAATGCACATCGACTTGTACATAAGGTCGACTTGTACACACGCATGTATGGTAATACTGGAATCAAAGGACACATATGAGCTTGTGACTTTTAGGTTACAAATCCAGTTCCACAACTACCAGCTCTACTTTACTTAATCATGTAAAGTAGTAATGCACAGCCCATTAAGGAAGACTGAATGATTTTTCATATACTACCCCATTTTCAAGTCAGATAAAAAGTATACATTTCAACACAATTAATGCTGGAAAAGCATTTCTGATAATTAAATAATAGATTAAAAGCGTAGTTAATGGCAGGCGAGCCCAACTATTAATGACATCACAAACTAACATAATTTTCAACAGCAAAAATATTCCACGAGCATGTTGCACGTGTTTGTGAAAGCGGAAATTGAAGTACAGTGCTACTGTAAGATATTTAGTGCGTTGTACTAAAACTAGACAAGTTTTAAGAAAAAAAATCAAATTTCAAATTTATCGCTGTGCTTACGTATTAGCTGCCGAACGTGTGTAGTTCATCAGAAACTAACACAGCTAAATTGAGAGGTACAACAGCTGTTTTTTGTGCAATGTTTCCCAAAACATTATGCGTCTCGCAGCCAAAGCTACAGTTATAATAAAAGTTTTAACGTCTAACCAGAACCTTGCCTAGTTCATTTTTCCTTGTTCCCAAGCAAGATCCTGCTAGTAAAGCACTCTACAGACAGACTAAGGCATAATTAAGTAAAGTCCAGGCAAAACAACTGAAGTTGCAGCAGACAGCTTTGCTTTACACACGTCATGTGATGGTTGTAGTTAAGACTCACTGCTGTGGTACCCTTGACCTTTGACCTACGATAACTGCACATGCGCACAGAGAAACAGTAGAAAGACTATTTATTTTCAGTATTCACCTGTGCTTATTTGGCTCTGCTTTCTTATGTTCCAACATTTTATACCTGGCAATTGACTTTGGATACCTCATGATTGGATACTTCTTTATACTTAACCTGCCAAGAAATTAAAAACCGTATAATAATTGTGTTAAATATTATATTAAAAAATTATAAACCCAGTTTTGGTTACAGCGTCTTCTGTATTGTTAGTTAACTAGTTAGTTATTTGTTAGGGAGGGAAGGTTACAGAGAGAGAGAGAGAGAGAGAGAGAGAGAGAGAGAGAAAGAGAGAGAGAGAGAGAGAGAGGAGGGGGAGTGAGACAGAGATGGTCAGAGAAAGAGAGCGAAGAACAAAGAGAGGGAGGGGAGAGAGAGCAAGAAGGAGAGAGAGGGAGACAAGAAAAGTTAATAATAATAATAACAGCAGCAGCAACAATAAAAATCACAATTCTTATTGGTACTGTTAATAACAATGATGATGATGATGTATGATGATGATGATGAAGATGATGATGATACTAATAGTTTTAATAATAATAATAATATTAATAATAATTGTTATTATTATTATTGTTGTTGTTGTTGTTGGCATTGTCGAGTTATGTTCCTTGCTCTCTCTTACCCTCTCTCCCTCGCTCCCTCCCTCCCTCCCCCCCTCTCTCTCTCTCTCTCTCTCTCTCTGGTCGGTTGAGTGGTTGATGAAGGGTAGATAGATTGGTTGGTTTGTTGGTTAGCTGACTGGTTAGTTGGTTGGCTGCTTGGTTCATTGTTTGGTTGTTTGGATCATTGGTTTGCTACTCAAACCACTACTTCCACAGCATTTTGTATCGTTCGTTTGTTTGTTTTTCGTTTGAAAGTGTCACAGTGACGTCGTCAGCCTAAACGTCTTGATTACCTAAGGGCAGTTTCACATTCTAAAGATGATGTGGCTGAAAATTACAAATGTTACCATCCACCTTTTTGCCATGTCGTCATCTTCGCCTCCCCAGCCAAAAAACAAATTTGAAAATCCGTTCAAATTTTCGAACGTCTTCCGAGGGATGGCGCTGGCACCACCGAATAGTTGCTGGTACAAAAGGCTGAAAAATAAAGTGTCAATAAGCAAGTAATTTAGTTTGCAATCAATGAGTGACTGATAGAGAAAAATGAAAAAGAAAGACAGAAAAGAAGAGACAAAAAAGAAGCAGAAAGAAAGAGAAAATATCCTACAGTACTACTCTGAGCCTATTCTACAGTTTTTTATATGTAATTAGCCAAATTATAATTAGAGAGGGAGATAGAAAGAGAGGAGAGATAGGGGAAAGAAAAAGATAGAAAGAGAGAGAAAGAGAAAAAGGGAGAAAGAAAGAGAGAAAATATTTTACACCACTGTTCTGAGCTTATTCTGCAGTTTTTTATACATAATTAGCCAAATTATACTCAGAGAGGGAGAGAGAAAGAGAGAGGAGAGAGAGGGGGGAAGAGAAAGACAGAAAGAGAGAGAGAAAGGGAAAGACGGAGAAAGAAAGAGAAAATATTCTACAGTACTATTCTGAAGTTATTCTACAGTTTTTTTATATATAATTAGCCAAATTATACTCAGAGAGGGAGAGAGAGAGCGGGGGGAAGAAAAAGACAGAAAGAGAGGGAGAAAGGGGAAGAGGGAGAAAGAAAGAGAGAAAATATTCTACAGTACTATTCTGAAGTTATTCTACAGTTTTTATACATAATTAGTCAAATTATACTCAGAGAGGGAGAGAAAAAGAGAGAGAAGGAGAGAAAGAGAGAGAGAGGGAAAGAAAAAGACAGAAAGAGAGAAAAAGAGAAAGAGGGAGAAAGAAAGACAGAAAATATTCTACAATAATATTCTGAGGTTATTCTACAGTTTTTCATATATGATTAGCCAAATTACATTCAGAGAGAAGAAAAAGGAGAGAGAGAGAGAGAGAGAGAGACAGAGAGAGAGAGAGAGAGAGAGAGAGAGAGACAGACAGACAGAAAGGGAAAGAGAGAGTAAGAGAGAGGGAGAGAGCGGGAGAGAGAGAGACGGAGAGAGGGAGAGATAGAGAGGGGAAGGGAGGGAGAGAGAGAGAGAAAAAGAGAGAGAAAGTTAGAGAGAAAGACAGAGAGAGGGAGAAAGAGAGAGAGAGAGAGGAGAGTGTAAGGAACATAACTCGACAACAACAACAGCAATAATAACAATAATTATTATTAATATCATCATCATCGGCACAATCACTTTTATCATCCATATTTTTACCATCATCGCCTCCGCCGCCACCACCACCACCACCACCACCATCATCACCACCACCACCACCAACACCAACACCACCATCATCATCATCATTGTTATTAACTCTCTCTCCCTCCCCCCTCTCTCTCTCCCTCCCTCCCTCCCGCATGCTCTCTCTCCTCTCTCTCTCCCCCTCTCTCTCTCTCTCTCTCTCTCTCTCTCTCTCTCTCTCTCTCTCTCCTCTTGCTTGATAATGAAGCTCATTTCTCTAATTAAACAATTACACTTACTTATAATTAAATTTATCAATCGCAACAGACAGATGAAGAGGATATTCTGCACAGCTGTAAATGTTTCTATCATCTTCTGGTATCAGATCAACATCGTGGAAAACAAAACAAGTCCAATTATACTGCTTCAGCGCTTCAGAAAACCCGGTGTTAAATAACTTTGCTCTATTGAATTCGTCTGGTTTTGACTGAAACAGAATTGAGATTTGTTACTTTATTGGAGGTTAGTATAATATCTGATTACGGCCAAATCACGTTGAAAACACCGGTTCTCGTCTGATCACCGAAGTTAAGCAACGTAGACCCTGGTTAGTACTTGGATGGGTGACAGCCTAGGAATACCAGGTGCTGTATGCTTGCGGGATGCCCATACTGTATCTCGACACTAGGCGGAGGAGCTGCGCAAGCAGCCACCGGCAGAGGGTGGAGGAGGTCAAGTGACCCAACGGCCATGTGTAGAGGAGTAAACCTTACAAATCAGGAGTGGAGCCCCGAAGGCGGACCAGTGCAGCATGCTCACTGACTCCGGCAGCTGCAACAGCCAACCTGGTGCCAAACGTATCACTCCGCTTTCCTTTGGACTACACCAGGGAGGAAGAGAGGGGGTTCCTATTGTCTGGGCAACTCAGGATCTCCATATACCTTGCCCAGGCGTGCACCCTGGAGACGTTCAAGGATCGCGCTGCTCAGCCATAATCGACATTGCAGCTCCATCAATGTGATCAATAACTGACTCTTTTGGTGCACACTCCATTGTGTGCACTATGGAGTGTGCACCAAGGATACCAACCATGACCATGAGTATAATATCTAATTTCATCTTAATTTAGCAAAACGAAGGGACGGCTGCCTGAAATTGTAATAGCATCTAGTTTTTAAAGCTGAAATAGAGCACAGTTTGTGAAGTTTTGGTTTTACACAAAAATAGAATGAACAAAATAAGCTAGCTAAGATTTTCTGGTACTTTTAGTGGCTTTAGAGGGTGTCATTTCCGTAGAAAGACTGGGCTTTGATTTCGTGCATTTATTCGTTAGATGGCGCCAGCAAAATTTGCTCTTTTGTTACGGCAGTGTTTGGTTATCACGTGTCACATTTTGATTAAAGTTTATTTATTCTTGCGGTTAAAGCTGCTTCCTGATTATTGTTGTTTATCGTGTGGCGTATGAGGTAGCCACGATGGGCTTGGCAAACTATCAAGACTTGATTTAAGGAACCAATTATTAAATATATTTATTTATTAAATATCAAAAACAACACGGTAAATATAAGAGTATAGTAATGCCAGCCCTCCATCTCCAAGTCAGTTCCTCATCTCCCCCGAGGTGTGGGCGTCAAAACACTTTTGTCTAACTACTTAATGCGCCGTGGTAATACCTAACGGGTATTTTTATGTATTTGTTCAACTGTTACTCTTCTACATATGAATCCAGGTAATAATGTCACAGCAAGAAAAGAAATAACCCTAAACCTATCCCTAATATACTGAATAAAATTTTAGCCGGATGAATGAAAAATGAGAGTGAGTGAATGAATGAATAAATGAATGAAGAATGAGTGAACAAGTACATGGAAGAAAGAAAGAACGAATTAATGGAAAAGGTAAATGAATAAATAAAAAATGAATGAACGAATGAGTAAGTGAGTGATTGAATAAATGAATGAATGAATGAAAAAGTAAATGAATGAATGAACGAAAGAATTATTAAATGAATCAATGAGAGATTAAACGAATGGGTAAATAAATGAACGAATGAACAAACAAACGAATAAACGAATGAATCAAGATATGAAAAACGAATGAAAAATCAACGGTAGAAAGAAAAAGAATAAATGAATGGCTGATTGATTGAACACTGGGCAGATGGACAGACAGACAAACAAACGAACCAACATGCCCAGGAAACAAACAAACAACACGATGTAATTGAATAAACAAACAAGAAAAAGTGTCCAAACAAATAATAACACAAACAAGTGAAGGAAAACGCAGTGAGGAAGGAAGGAAAAATTGAGTGAACGAATAAATGTGAACGAAAGAGTAAACGTTCCCTCTAGAACACTTTGAATTACCTGTTCAATGATGTAAATTTGATAATCAAGCTGCTGCCTCATCAACATGCCGTGGAGATTCATCAAGAAAAGTCTCAGATGCTCGTCTCTGTCGCGGAAAGGAACAATGATGGCAACCCTAGACCTGGCAACACAGTTTAGCGGTTTCCAGTGACCGCCAGGCATCACAGAGGGAAAGTCCTGGTTCAGTTTACTCCAACTAGGCGGCGCACTGGTGGTGACGTTCAGTTTACCCACTGTTTGGAACAATAGTCAAAACAATTGATTAATTTGTCTAATTAATGTAATGTAAAAAAATTATTGCTAATTGCAGTCAGACTGATTTAGAAAATGCTACTTTGTATTCCTCCTATAATAAAAATTCTGACTGGTTTATCTGCTTAAAGGAAACGGACGATTGTTTAGACTCAATCTCATTTTAATTTACTGTCCAAAATATACATTTTCTTTCCTATAAAAGTTAGCAATTGTTTCGTATATTTGAATAAGTAGCTTAGAAAGTTAATTAATGGCAAGTGAACACAGCTATTGCTTGCGTCAGAAACTAATCACAGTTTAGGCTGTGGCAGAAGTCTTCCTTTGCTCGTCAAGCACATTTGCATAATTGTTATTGTTTAAACATGTGATGTCACGAATATGGGCTCTACATCATATGACATCCGAAACTAACGCAGCGGTTCGTGATTATAGTTATCACGGTGCAGCCTTCTATTTGTCGGCCAGGCGCACGTGACAAAAAGGTACCGTTGCCAATCTTAGTAGGTTCACTGAGCCACAGGTAGCTTTGAAAGTTTAACGAAATTATTATCCAAGGTAATTATTATTTAATCGAAGCTTCGATTTAAAAAAAGCTATTGTAGTTTTCAATATTTTAGAGCGTTTTTGATTCTGAACTAGTGTTTAAACAATCATCCGGTTTTCCTTTAAAGGACAAGAAAAGGGGCACCTGAAGTAGGTTTCAGAAAAATCGCTTTAAAATATTATATTACTTTACGGCAATTTTATGCGTATATCGTACTCGCGCTGAAAGGAATTTTTGTTTGTTTTCATTTTAAGTCTCAAGCAATAATTTTCCGATGGCGCCATTACATAACGTCACTATGCAAACGTAAATCAGGGGTAGAAACGGCAATGTTAAATTATGTCCCAAAAACTTTTGTAACTAGAAAAGAAAATTGTTATTTGATTAAATTGTTCGTGTTAACTCGTAAAATGTCCTGCTAAGCTTAGTGTGCACATAAGGCTTACAAAGCTGATCAAACTTGCTGTGTCTACCAAATATAGAGAGCTCACAAAGCTTAATGGGCTTGGCTTACCAAGCTTACTGGGCTTACCAATGTTACTGGACTTATCACCAACTTTAGCTGACCAACTAAGCTTACTGGGCTAACCAAAGTCACTGTGCTTACCAAGTTTACTGGGCTTACCAAAGTCAATGAGCTTACCAAAGTCACTGGGCTTACCAAAATTACTAGGTCCATCAAGCTTACTGGACGTTGTACCAATATTACTATCCTTAGCAAGCTCATTGGGCTAAATAAGCTTACCTAAATCAGGTGATACTAGAGGACACAGAGGTAGAGATCCATTTAGGTTATTTGCAGATTCTGTAGTTACATTTGGCCTTACATTCTCACTAAAATCCACATTTTTCTCCCCAACTCTGAAGATTGAGGAAAGGCCACCGTTTCTTGGAGCGCGATGAGTCATCAGCAAAATTTCGTATCGCGTCCTCTGGTGGCGGTAATATTGCAAGCTCACCAGACACATTAATATCACAGCAATAATGTGGTAGAGATTTTTATACATGAACGCTAACGTAGTCACCACACCAGATGGAACCATCGTCTCTGCCTGACGTCATCCGATGACGTCATACACTGCACGAGGATTTTGCCGAACACGTTAGAATTGGTGAATTGTCACAGCGCCCCCTGTAAGTAACAAAACGCAACGGTTAAAGATTTGGCAGCTATAATGCTTAAACTAGTTATAAAAATGATTAGATATTCATAGTAGGCCCATTAGATTTACAAAAAGGGACAGGGAGGGGGGTGGAGGTGGGGATACTTCCTCAGGGCCTCACCCTCCAGGGGGGCCTCGCGCCAAGGTAACATTTTTTTTGCTTTATGCGAACATACTGCCTCCTCTCCCCCCCCTCTCTCTCTCTCTCTTGCTACACGCGCGCCGCTTGCCAGTATTGACAAGTATTAATGACTGATCTTGAGAATAAAGCAGTTTTTCTTTCAATTGTTCTTTCCTTTAACAACTGTATAACTCCATATTTTCTCCGCGAAAATGTTTTCCCGGCGTTACAGCAGTTCAAAAATGTTCTGGGCGTCAACCATGGTGACGCCCGCCCCCCGGCGCTTCACAACCCTCCCCCCCCCTCGAGTGAGCCTCACACGCCCCACTTCCCCGGGCCTCGCTTAGGCTGAAATAGGCCCTGTTTACAAAGAGAGATTTATTGGCATACAGGAAAAACATAACAACACACCAAAACAACATTTAGTGAGATGTATAGTAGGGAATAGCAAAATGTAGTTCAAAAAATACAATATTAAACGGGCGACTATTTTACACAAAATGTAAAATAGGTTCTGATGACAAAAATATTTAATTTTAGCCTGACTATAAGAACTGCTATTGTTGGTAGGTAATGGCATTTCTTATGATAGTAGATAATTATAAATTCGGCTGTTTTAACAATAGAAACATAAATTAATTAAAGTACGCATAATTTGTATCTTTTTACACAAAATAAAGTACGCATAATTTGTATCTTTTTGCAAAAAATAAAATATGCATAACTTGTATCTTTTTACACAAAATAAAGTGCGCATAATCTGTATCTTTTAATACAAAATAAAGTACGCATAATTTGTATCTTTTTACACAAAATAAAGTATGCACAATTTGTATCTTTTTACCAAAAATAATGTATGTTTCTATTGTTAAAACAGTTAATACAAGTTTAGAAACAAAATCCACAATTTCGGCATCATTAGATCCTAAAAGAATCATAAATTAGTTTTCGTTCGACAGTAAAAGTCTGCGCACAATGGTATTAATTTTACGGCAAATGGCAGACCGTAGGTAAAAATTGCTATTAAACGTATAGCAATAGGTGCTACATACCTGTATTATCCCAGGTTAGGGCCTACATAATACAAATAGGCTATAATAATTGTGCATAAAGGAAAGAGTTAGGGGGGGGGGGGGTGCTGGAGAAAGGATAGCGAAAGACCAATTGGTCATCAAGTCAGATACCCTTCTAGGAATAGTGTAAATTGTAAAAGAAATTGTAGCGCTGCAAATTACACCGTGTTATATAATTATGAAGCAGGATAAGAAAATCAATTGTTAATGTAAATCTACAGAGAAATAAATTGAACTTGAAAGTGAAGTAAATAAATCATTTTCAATCTTTTTGGCCTTCCATTTAGCACATATTCATTACTAGAATTCCTTTTTATTTCATTTCTTTTCTCTTTTTCTCTATCTTTGTCTTTTATTTTATCTTAACTATTCCCTGTTATTCTATAAATCTCTCTCTTGCTAATTAAGTAGTTTTTTCACTTTTCATGGTGGTCTTTCAAGCTTTGCTTCTTGATCATCAGGGAGCATCTATTTCTTGTTGACAAACTATTATGTAGTTTAGTAAGTACGTGTCGCGAATCAGCAAAATATTCGCGAGAAATGTAGGGAACAACAATTTTCTTCTTTTTTTTGTTAACGTGGAATTATTTGGCAAGTGGGCGGAGAAGTTGGGAACTACTTTTTAGCAGACGGAAAGAGAACCGCTTTTGTGTTAAACCTTCACAGAGTTTGGTGTTATTTTGTATCTGAGTTTTAATAACAGCATTTAAAGTTCTTATTAATCCATGTGTCTGATGCATCTGTTTTCGGCTGTCTGGGTTTGTTGTTTGCAGGTTGTCTGTTTTGTTTGAAACAAGCTCTTACCTGGATATCAGAGCTGGACCCCCATCGCTAAGGTAAGGTTTTTTGTTAAATTTAATCATCAATGGTAGAAGTGCTACTCGGAACGTAAAAGGAGGGCACTTTCTATAATATGTTAATATATTTCTGTTAAATTTTTGTAATTATATTTGTAATTTTTCCCCAAACTATACCACGCTATATATATATATATATATGCTGATGCTACTTGCTACATATAGTATGCTGATGTAGTTCTGTTACAATTATTGTAACTATATTTCATTTTTCTAGTCATAGCGCATAATAGTTATAACAATAGTAATGCAAATTGTAATGTAAAAATATATGCTGAAGTGACTGTTAATTACAATTATAATTAGTTATTTTTATTTAGCATGGCAATATTGTTAAACACAAACGTTCAATTTTAATTGACAATTACCACTTGCAAATTGCTGGCTTGCTTTACGTAGTCTAATCGAGCAACTTACTCACAAAAATCAGATAAATATAAAATTAAAGGTTAAGAACTCATTTAAAGATGATGTTTTAAGATACCTAATATAGCTTCTTACAACACTGTATGCTGTAATATGATTACAAGGATACTACAATGAGTGGCTATTATAAAGTTGAATTTCTGTAGAAATGTTACTTTACTAACATCACATTACCTGTTTTACTAATATCCTGTTGTCTCTGTAAGCTGTATATTTTTATACGAAATACGTAATAGTGATAGTAACAGTAACAATAATAGTAATAGTAACAGCAATAGCAATAGAAATAGCAATAGCAATAGCAATAGTAATAGTAGTAGTAATACTAATAGTAACAGTAATAGTAATAGTAATAGTAACAGTAATATTAATAGTAATAGTAACAGCAATAGCAATAGCAATCACAATAGTAACAATAATAGTAGTAATAGTAATAGTAATAATAATAATAATAAACTCATAATAATAATAATAATAATAATAATAATAATAATAATAATAATATTAAAATAAAAGAACATGTTTTTTAGACATGCGCAGAAGCAACATATGCCTAAACGTAGGTTTAATTTTGCACCAAATCGGCCATTAACGAAACGACGACTTTATTTTTGCGTTCACACTGCCATTAAAACGGCGACTTTGACAACTTGGACTTTTGTAAATCTGCTTACCATATCATTTGGTAATTTGCTCACAGAGTTGAATATTATCACGCATGGTCGTTCACAGCGTGTCTACGAGTCTATCACAGTTCAAGATTATACACTGTCAGTTTTTTTGTAAACAAAATATTATACTAACTGTACTTGTATATACTTGCATACTTGGCCTACATATAACACGTTGCGAAGTTTTATCTTCGTACAGCATAACCTACAAGTCACAGTCTAGTGAAGACGAGCATTCTGGGAAGACAGTTTCGCTTTCAATGCCGGTGGTGGCAGCTTTGAGTTGCGGTCGTTACTCAAGTGTAAAAATTTAATAGTTTAAGCTAATGTCACAAGCTAACTTTTGCATTTGTGTTGGAAATTTGATGTTCGGCGTACTGATTTATTGATTTTGTTGAAGTTTTTCTTGCTACTAAGCCAAATATTTAGATGACAAATGCAAAAATTAGTTTATATATATATATATATATATATATATAATATAATAATCTTTATTTGTCATTAAAATACGTTGACAATCACTGATAAAAACTCTACAGAGATGATCAATCAGTGTTAGTTAATAAAAACTTACACTGCTAAAGGCAAAGTACTGTGCAGTAATGGAAAGTAACGACGAATAAAATCAAACATATTTACAACTATGCACAAAAAACGAAAAAAACTATGATTTAATTAATATGGCCGTGGATATATAAATTCTTAATTAGTGTGTATGTTGTCCTACTGGTGTGATGAACTATGAACTATGAATTTTATTCCACACATCAAAATACATTATTATACACATAAATAAACAATAAATAAAATAATTTGAGTAGTGTGAGGTGAGTGTACGACCATACGGTCATTAACACACTCACCTTACTTAAATGAAAAAATTAATAAAGTTATGCGTGCTTTTTTAGATGACTCAATGAAAAAGGAAACATTAGAAAAACATAATATGTAATTACGATTTTGATATGAATATTGAAACAATTTTGAAATAAAGTAAATGATGTAATAATAGTATGAAAACATAAGGACAACATAATATGGAATTACGATTTTGATATGAATATTGAAATAATTTTGAAATAAAGTAAATGATGTAATAATAGCAAGGAAACATAAGAAAAAAATAATATGGAATTACGATTTAGATATGAATATTGAAATAATTTTGAAATAAAGTAAATGATGTAATAATAGCAAGGAAACATAAGAAAAACATAATATGGAATTACGATTTTGATACGAATATTGAAATAATTTTGAAATAAAGTAAATGATATAATAATAGCAAGGAAACATAATATGTAAAAACGATTTTGATATAGACTGCGATGAATGAATAATTCATTTAAATTGATTTATACATTTTACTAATAAAGTAACATTAGTAAAAGAAAAACATTAGTGCAAAAAGACACACGTGCACAAAAAGAGAAAAAAAAGCTCTAGTTTTCTACGCCAATGAATATTTACTAAGTAAAAATATCTTGTATTGTTTGGTAGCTATTTGTAAAGAAGGAGAGGAAATGATTGTATTGGGCACACTATTCCACAAAATAACTCCACTGTGCTGTAAGGTATTTAAGCCATACGCTGTGTTAAATCGTGTTTGAAAATAGTGTCCCATACTTGAGGACCTAGTATAGTGAGAGTGAACATCTTTGATTAAGGTAAAGTAGTTAGTATATAATTCAGGCAACTGCCGGTTATTATACTTATACATGAATTTAAATAATTCAAGATTATAAATATCATCTATTTTCAATAAATTAAGGTGTATGTATGAAGATGTTGCATGGTCTCTGTAATTGGCAAAAGTTATGTATTTAACTATTTTATTCTGAACTGTTATTAGTGGTTGTAATAAGTATTTTTTTGTTTGCCACCATGACAACACACAGTATTGGAGGTACGGATAGACTAATGCATCGTAGATCATTTTCAAAACAGGCAAATTAATAAAATGTCTTAATTTTGCAAAAATACCAGCTGTTTTGTTTAGTTTTGTTGCTGTAGAGGATATATGGGTAGACCACTTCATGTTGTTGTCAATATGCAACCCAAGGTATTTTATACTACTACTTTGTGTTAAAATTATGTCGCCAATTTTGAGTTCGAAAGTGGAAGAGTCTTGTTGTGAAAGGTTCCTACTGATTAACATATACTTAGTTTTTGTGTAATTGACAGTTAATTTATTTGCTTTCATCCAGTCATCAATCTTTTTTAGTTCGTTGTTAGTGCGATGTTGTAAAGTTGAAAGGTTATTAGATGTAAGGAAGAGACTTGTATCATCAGCGAAAAGACGAGTGTTAAAATTAGTAGCAAGAGGAAGATCATTGATATAGATCAGGAAAAGCAGCGGCCCAAGAGTTGATCCTTGAGGTACACCACAGTTTATATCTAGCAAATCAGAGCATGTATTGTTAATAGTGGTGAACTGTTGTCGGTTAGTTAAATAAGATTTAAGGAGTTCCAAGACAGGGCCTCTGATGCCATAAAAATGTAATTTATGTAGTAGAATATCATGCTGGACTGTGTCAAAAGCTTTAGATAAATCTAAGAATATTGCACAAGTGAAAAGTTTTTTGTCTAAATTTAGAAGCATATTTTCAACAAATTCTGAAGTAGCTAACGAAGTGGAGTAAGTTTTGCGAAAACCAAACTGAAATTTTGTTAGTATGTTACATGAAGTGGGAAAATTGTTAATGCGATTACAAATAATATTTTCAAAAATTTTTGAAACTGGTGACAGTAGAGAAATTGGACGATAATTTGATAGGTTGTTTGGCGAATCATTTTTATAAAGTGGTTTGACTTTAGCTACTTTTAGACAATTAGGAAAGGTTCCTTCAGAAACTGCCATATTAAACAATCGACAAAGAACTGGGACTATTAAATCAGTTGCTAATTTGTAAAATTTGACCGGGACATTTTCTGGGCCAGGTGATTTATTTTCTTTAAGTTTATTAAGAGACAACAATATTTCAAGTTCAGAGATAGGATAAAAGAAGACAGATTTATCATTTGGAGCATTTAAGAAAGATTGGTAGGTCTTCAAAGTGGGTGGGATTTTATTGGCCAGATTACTACCTACAGACTGGAAGAATTTATTAAATGCATTAGCAATAGAGAGATCGTCACTTGTGGTATGACCATTGTTATCTAAATAGGAAGGGGCAACTTGTGTTTTACTTTTAATTTTCAGTAGGCTATTAATCGTACTCCATTGCTTCTTAATATTATTTTTGTTTACAGCAAATAAATGGTCATAATATTCTCTTTTGGATTTTTGCTTAGCGTGATTTAGTTTATTTGAATAAGTCTTATAATAAGTCTTTTTGTAAAGCGAATTAGAAAGTTTGTGAGATTTATAGAGTTTGCTTCTAGTTCTGATTGATTTTAAAATTCCGGGTGTTATCCAGGGTTTTCGAAAGGATATTGTTTCTCTTTTACTAAGTGTTCGAATCGGGGCATGTTTATTAAGGGTGGTTTCAAATGATTCCAAGAAATTGGAAAAAGTATTATTTACATTAAGTTGACTATTGAAAATGTTAGAAAGTGAATGTCCCAAATCGCTCAGAAAATTTGCAGGAATAAATCTTTTAGTATCTCTTATTTGTACTTGAGACTTACTTTTTTACTTACTTACTTTACTTTACTTACTGATGGTATTTCATATCTGGTTAATATTAGTGATTTTATTTTTGTTTTAAATGCTGATAGGGACTTGATTTGTTTAACCTGTAATGGTAGAAAATTCCAAAGTTGAATTGCTTGTTTGATTACAGAGTTCGTTCATTTATTGATTTTGTATATTTAGATGAGAAATTCAAAATTTAACCGTTTAATATCTGACATGACGGTTTGCAGGAAAAACTTTCAAAAAATCAATAAACTTCTGCCTGACGCAATTGTTTGTATCAGAAATTTTTTTTCTTCAACTGCGCGTACATCTTAAACTGCATCTTACTATTTTTCCAAAAATGACTTACGTGAAAGAATTATTACCATACAAGCAAAATTTCACGTTTGCACCACTAGTTCTTCGCTTTTACGTGCATTTTGCCATTCGTTACTTAGATGGGTGCTAGCACCTGCATTTTGGAAACACATTTCACAAAAAAACATGTGCTGTACCTGCCAGTTCAGATAGTTGTTAGTTTGTGACGAAGTACTCGCTGAGCTCGACCACTGCTAATTATGATTTTAATTTATAATTTAATTATCAGCAACCCTTTTGCAGTACTAATTGTGTTAGATGTGTACTTTTTATGGGACTTGAAAATTTATACGCTTCAGTAACACTGAAATTTCAACGTACGAAGACCACTATACAGGGGACAATGCAATAAAACAACATGTAGGTTGTTGTGGCGAGACCGAAACTTAGAAAATTCTCAAACCCCAACATGTAAGACGTGAAAATGGACAGGTAAAGGCTAAATATTAGCTACATTCTCAGATATGTACATTTTCCTTCAATGTGTTACGACTGAGAAGACCTCACAGAAGGAGAAAACCCGATAGTCACCCACCCATTCACTGAGCGTCTTCAGCCCTGCTGTCCTATACATGGTCTATGCAGATCTATACTTGTGATGGTAACAACAAAATCTGCGTTCTTCGATGAGATGTCTTCTATCATCTGTAGTCGGGAATTTTTTGTTGACGCGTCTTGGTGATCAATGGTAGAAATCTTTATTTTGTGCGTCATAAAAAACTGCGTGTGTGGTAGAATGTGGACTGAGCTTTACTATAAACGAGTTGTGAGAACCAGAAAATTAAACACGCTTAACAAAAGTGTCACGCACGACAATAATAATAATTATTATTATTACTATCGTTATTATTATTATTGTTGTTGTTGTTGTTGTTGTTGTTATTATTATTATTATTATTATTATTATTATTATTATTATTATTATTATTATTATTATTATTATTATTACTATTATTATTACTGTTGCTATTGCTATATCCATTGCTATTGTTATTGCTATTACTATTACTATTACTATTACTATTACTATTACTATTACTATTACTATTACTATTACTATTACTATTACTATTACTATTACTATTACTATTACTATTACTATTACTATTACTATTACTATTACTATTACTATTATTGTTGCTGTTGCTATTGCTATTACTGTTGCTGTTGCTGTTGCTGTTGCTGTTGCTATTGCTGTTACTGTTACTGTTACTGTTACTGTTACTGTTACTATTACTAATACTATTGCTATTGCTATTGCTATTGCTATTGCTATTGCTATTGCTGTCAGTATTTCTGTTATTATAATTTCACTTCCTAACAAGTTGGTTTTCTACGTAAGGACCAATACACGTGCACTGTTGTCTGTAACATTACGTTCAATACATACACACGCACACACGCCTCCATCATTAAAATGAACTAACATAATTCTGCTAACGAAACGCAGGTTTTTAAACTGCTACAGAACCCAGTCGGGTATAATTACCTCGCTGCCGTTTTATTTCACCGAATTCTTTTCACTTAAAGACAAACAGCGGTCGCACCTTAGCGGCTCAGGTCCAGAGACATCCCCGTAAACATGCGGCTCCTCTTTTGTTATCGGGACAGGTAGACCGGGTTACTCACCTCTTTACTCAACTAAGAGAAAAGAGGTATTTCGTCGAATTCACTCTCGCTTCCTTAGATGACGTCACGCCACGTCACGTGACGTCTTAATTCCGGGGGGCGACGGGTGGTAAAGCAGCCGCTACTCGATTTTAACTCCATCGCTACTGTTTGCAGACCCTAGGAGCTAATAAATCCTCGCTTGGCAAGTTTTTGACAAACTAATTAAGTTTAATTCTCGTCAATATTTGCTCAAGTGGCCACCAGGGGAAGATGAAACTTTACGCGCGCGTTGCCCCAAAATGCAACCCGAAGCGGAGGAGCGTTCACCCCTTCGGAGACGTAACTCTTTCGCCTCTTAATAATCAATCAGTTACTGCGTAGCTTTGCCGTCACGAAATGTTATTCAATAGAGGTGCCGTGCATGAACACCAGAACCCCACTAGGGGAAGACATCTGAGCTTGTTGACTGCATAAAATCACGTGGATGGAGTAATAATTAACTTGTACCAAAAAGTAAGTATTTTTATCGTACTAAAATTATTAATTTTTTATTTGTACTTGTGTAAACATCATTACATACTTAAAGCAAAGCCTATATTTGTTTATGAAAAATTAAACGTACACAAAGTGCAATTAAAACAAAGCCGAGTTTAATTAACTAGAATTTTAATCAAGTACTTTTTAAGTTTAAAGCACTTTTAGATAACTTATTTTTCGGTGATATTGAGATATTTGTTTTTTTCATATAGTTTAGATAAAATGCGCTTTGTGTGGTAAATTTTTAGGTGACAATTTTATTACCAAAAAATTTAGAATTTTTCGTCGTTTCTAGTTTGTCGGAATGTGTAATCGTAAGTTAAATTTTTGTATTAAATTTTGAGAACAATAGCAGAACTACGTGAAGATTATCGTTAGATATCTCTCAAAAGCAAGCCATTGCTAATTACGTGAACTCAAAGTAATGTTATAATTGGTTATTGGAAATATGATCATCATCACCATCATCATCACCGTCATCACCATCATCATCATCATCACCATCTTCCCCATCATCATCATCGTCATCATCACCATCACCATCATCATCATCATGATCATCATCATCGTCATTACAATCATCATCATCGTCATCATTAATCCTGTTAATATATTGTATAATACCTGGACAGTAAGTCTACTGTTGCTGCTGCTGTTGCTACTACTACTACTACTACTACTACTACTACTACTACTACTACT
>JAQGDQ010001068.1:0-27500 GCA_030141605.1 Tubiluchus corallicola | reverse complement strand
AGTCCGTATCATCCAACATTTGTGCGGTTGCTAAGTGTTTTGTAGAAACGCGATGTGCGTGTTACTATCGGAGTTTGAAAATAAGTTTTTTACAATTGCAGTACTAGTTTTTAGACAGAAAAGTGAGTAAGATGTTGTAAAATTAGATTTTAGTATTTCTGAACATTTTCTTGATTATTTGATGCTAAAATATATATATGCTGCGGGAATGAATTTGACGAAGTTTATACAGAGCTGCTGCTAATATAATCTCTGTGAACGATAAAGCAGCATGTAAATGACAAGATTGCAAGACGAAATTTTTAAACTTTACTCATAAAGTGTGTTTCCTTGTGTTTTAAATGACTTAGATCTTTAACCCTCACAATTATAACAGTTTCTAAGAACTGATACTATAAACTTCATTTTTCTTAGGAATTCAAGAAAACGAACTCACAACTGCAGTTCAAGAATCCACTGTTATCAAGCAGCTGTCGAACGATGGGAGAAGAAATGCTGAATTGTTTACATCAAGTAGCAGTGACGGTGATCATGGTGATGCTGATGAGGATCTATTTACTACTGCTGCTCTGCAAACTACGACTGATGACTCGCTTCTTTCTAAATTAAACACAAAAGACGTTACGTCATACAACAAAAGTCAAATACCCCAGCAAGTAGAGAACAACATCGAACAGAGAAAATATTTGTTACAGCAGACGCAAGAACAGCTTCTGACCACTGCATCAGAACAGAGTTTTAACACTGCGGACAACATTACTACGATTTCGCCACGTATGGAGATTACAGAATTGAGTCGTCCAACTCCTGAAAGCTACAAAATTGGAGCAAACTCGAAAACGGAACACTACATAGACGTTTCTGTTCCCGTACAAGATGTGGAGAAAGCAGATAATGCAGAGGAACTTTTTACCACAGCTGCTGTAGTTACAACAATGGAAACAGCAAAAACGGACCTTAGTTTAACAAAAAGCAAGTTTAATAAATTAGATGCTGGTGCTGAAGGTTTATTTAGTGAGTATAGAAATGATATTAAAAATGATAGTGAAGATACACAATCAGTCATTAATAAAATTACTCTATCACCTGGAGAGGCACGTGTAGAAAAGTCGTTAGATGAGCAATCAGGTAAAAAAGCAGAAGTGCACAAATCTGGATCAGTTGCTAAAAACCATTTCAGTAGTGTCGATGATGGTTTGTTGAATAATGACTTGCAAAAACTTGATCCAATGGTCGTACTGACCGATGGTCAACAAGTCGGGAAAATTAATCACGAAGAGACTATTGTGAGTGAGAGAAAAAAGGGACCTCATTTCAAAGATCGCGTTTCAACCCCTGATGAAACTGACCTTCTCCTTTCTAAAAACCCAGTTCTCGATACACCAAATGATGCAGCAGAAAATCATACATTCTTCTTTGTCGACAACGTACCACCTGTTGAGGCACGTGCAGAAACAGCATTAGATAAGCCTTCAAACAAAAAGACAAAAACGCACGCAGCTAAACCGATTGCCACAACTACTGGCGAAATTGATGATAGTCCTTCATCTGCATCATCGCAACTTCCAGCAGATTTAGTTAAAGCAAAAGTCTTTACTTCACTCCAGCAGGACTTAAAAACCAATGAACTTGTAACTTCAGGCACTTCAACACCTGACCTTGAAAACAAAATATCTGATCCTGCAAAGCACAGATTTGAAAACTGTTCAAATGGAGAATCTTGCCAACATACTACCAGCACAACACCGGCAAATGTGCTAAAGTTCTACGAGTACACGAACTCTACCTTACTGGTGATTGAGGGAGTTGAAAATTTTACGCAATTTTACAAAAACGGCAATGATGTCAAAGAAGACAACACTTCTGTGGCTCCCTCTGCATCAGCCAATGCAACTAAGGACGCTGCTAATAACCTATTAAACGTAAAGCGAGGACAGCGTGTTACGACTCTGATAAAACTTGGTTTTAGTGATAAGGAAAACAAAATGGTGATTAGTGATGATGTAAATGATCGCATGTTAAACAATTTAGCGGGCTTGCTTGGCAACACAAGTACGGACCAAGGTGATGCAGAAACGCCAAAACCAAATGACAATATAGGTCTTAATTTGGACGAATCTGAAAACAGAGAGGTTATCAGTGATTATAAAAGTTTACAAAACATTTCATCTGATAAAATTGCTGATTTAACTGGATATGTGGGAACAGAAAATGAATTAGTAACAAACGACAGTGTTGATGCTTTTGTAAATTCAACTTTTCCATCAACAAGTGCAGATTACATTACACTGGAAGATGCGACTTCTTCGTATACTTCTTACGTCACGACAGAAATGTTGTTCAACACTTCAGAAATGACATCCAGATTACCAACAACCATTGATTCGAATGTAACCAGCCATTTACTAGATGCAATCGTCGCTAAGCCTAAAGCTAAGTCAGCCATAAGCGAATCATCAAAAACTTCAACAATCAGAAGAAGTTCTGCCCGAAGAACAGGTGCCAGAAGTGCGAATCGAAAACCGAAGCCAAATTATTACGACGCTGGATACGACCAGAACGTGCAGCATTTTCTGAATGCAATGGGTCGTGGCGGACGCCAGCAAAACAGACTGTTTGTTGCAAATCCTGTAAACATAAACTTTCAACAGACTCGGAAATCTGCTCATTTCCCAAATCGATTACCAACTCGGGGACAGCAATTTGTTTCTGATTTTGAATACATCTCGAACAGAGAAGAGGGATTATATAGACCAACTCCCGACATGGCGCGCTACAGGCAAAGGGGAAGACCAGCATTCCAACCCAACCCTCTATACCAAGGTGTTGGCTCAATTCATTCCAATAACGAGCAAACTTCGCATTTTACCCAACATGTTGAATTTCCAAGAGAAGCTAGAGTCCTTGGCCATGTTAGTCAACTTCAAATGTCTGGATACCCGTCTGTTGTGAAAAGTGGGTTCACTAACAGAGCACCTAGCATTAGTCGACAAGAAGGATCATCTGTCCACTCCACAAGGTATTTCCTCCCAGAGAGAAGAAACTTTGTTAGAGATTCCCATCTGATTAGAGCCAGACCTTTGACTTTATACAATGTTAATGCTGAACCGTGGACTATTGTTCCAGCAAGAAGACACGGATACGGTGACGTTAACGAAAATAATGAACAAATCCATGCTGGATTTAGAGTTGAAAAGCAAAGAAACAGAGTCCAGAATGCTCATAGAACCAATCAGCTGGACCTTCGAAGACCACTTGAAGCTAGACGAACTACCGAATCATGGAACCAGATGGGAAATTTCGACAATTTTGTATCCAACTCACAGTTTTCAACTGTATCGCCCTTTGTGTACAGATCCCCATTTTACTACACACCAGCTCCACAATTCTCAAGGTCCGTCTTCGGTGACGTTTATCATCATCAATCTCGTGCACCACAACTGCCACGAGCGCCATCTTACGCCAACAATCGAAACTACTACACAGCTGCGCCTTTACGCTTTCAGACAGTGACATCTGCTCCCAAGGGAGCACATTACTATGATGGCAGAAGGCCCAACAATTTCAGCAACCGTTACGAAAATGCAGTTCCATACGGAATAATATACGACAAACCCGTGAAAAACATGGAGCGAACATCAGTAAATGATCCCAGGAATTTGCAGGAAGGAGCAACTGGAGTTTATTTTAATGCTGGAGCTCAAGAAACGCCAACACAGTTTTTGGAAAGGCAACACAGTCTAGATTACAGTTTAAGTGTTCCAAGACCGAATAATATGCGAGCTAATGCGTACAGACGTTTCAGTTGATTATGGCCATTAAAATTGAATTAATTTAAAACATTAATATTACCAAAGAAAGACGTTATACAGATATAGATTGTACAACGCAGTGCAAAGCCATGCCTCCATTTTGTGATCGGATTCATTTTGCGTGCAAACCACGCCTTTCTTAGTGGTGGTTGGGATGTCTCTCATTGTCACTTAGTTTGTGTCTGTGTATGTGAGCTTGCACAGCAAAATTGTCCATAAGTTAGCAATTAAACTTTCCTAGTTATTCACATATCCTGAATCTCCATTTCATGAGGATGATTTTGATACCAAGTTCATCGCTCTATGTTATTTCTAAGCTGAGATAATCCACGTTGAAGTTGAGGTGCAGGCTACACACAGAAAGACATAACCTTGAGAAAATCAGAGTTAAAGTCAGCCATTGTTTTTGTCACATTTCTACAAAACGCATTAGCAACCTCACAAATGTTGGTTGCTATGGACTTTGCCAGAACATGTTGAAGTTACCTTTATATCCAGTAGATGGCTCTTTCTGACGAAGATCTGGGATCGACAAAAAAGAAAATCTGAAGCAAAATTACAACTTTCAAGAGCTACAATCGGAGTTTGAAAATGCAAGTTTTTTTGCAATTGCAGTACTAGTTTCTAGCCAAAAAACTGGGTAAAGGGCAATAAAATTAGATTTTCAGTATTTTTTAAAAATCTTCTTGATAATTTTATGCTAGTTTATAAAAGATTGTATAAATATAAATATATAAAAGACTATAATTATAATAAATTTATGAAAAAGATAAAATTGACATTTGACCAAATTTTTTTGTCATTCTTCTTTGAATCATCATCTTCTTTAACTATGCCAACTAATGGACGGTTTTGATTTGGAAACACACGTGAATTTATTGTGCAATTTGCATACCGTGGTTTGATATCCTTAACTTTTTACATGTATATAATACAAATAGCTATTGAAAAAATGACAATTAAAGAACATCAAGTAAAAATTACAAAATTTATTAGAATTTAAATTAGTTTTGTTGATTTTTTACAAGATTTACAAAGTTTATAAGAACTTATATTAGTCATTTTTATCACAGCCACTGAAAAACATTTATAGAAACAAATAATAGACAATTTTTTTTATTATAGGAATTTAAAATTTTTTTTAGTAAAAACAATACAATTACATAATTAGTGCAATGTTCTATACTGTAGGCTTTGCCTATATAAAATGTTTGTATGTTTGCAAAAAGTTACCACTGAATCAACGCATATTTTCTTTCAAAGTTTGCAGATCCAGTTAGTGAATTTACTTGGTGTATGGTGAGTATGAACAGCCAACGATGTTTTAGCTCTTTGTGGATCTCATTTTTCGGGTTGGAATTGTGTTAGGCGTTTTTTAATTAACCCTTATAGGGTCACCGGAGGTTTACCCTTTTACCATACGCATCCCAGTAAACCCTTTCTATGACTTTTTCTAAATATGTTTTGTGCACAAAATACTTTCAGTTATTTATTTTAGGCGCATTGTCTCACAACGAAATAAAAGTGAAAATGCAATATGTGGATTTTTTTAAATTGTCGAAACTTTACTTCGCTTGTCTATACATTATACGGGCGATGTATCCGATAAAACAAAATGTCAGTTACTCAAATTACCCCACCTAAAAGTAGAAAGTAGTAGACAATAAATTCAAAATAACAAAGATTTTTGCACACGCGCTAGCAATGTCGGTTGTCTACAGCTATTCCAGCATAGATAAGGGAACGTCACTAAGTGAATTTAAATTTCGTGTTACTAGTAAGTCACATGTCTTTAAGCAGAGGTATAATGTATCCTATGGTGGTCAGCATAACCACAAATTATGCTGTTGCTGTTTACTAATGAAACACGGCGGTTTATCAAAAGTAATTTACGAATTTACGGGTTAAGTTTTTACACCCCCCGTTACCAAAATCGGTTGTAAAAAATCGTGACCCTATAAAGACATACAAATAAATGGGACTCATTAATAAAAAAAGTTTACCTATGTACCCTAATAAGCCTTCTGTTAGTGTACAAAGTAGTTCAATTCCTTTAAGTTCATTTTCACTTAGTTCTTTGTTCTTTGTTGTTGTATCAATTTCTTTTCTACAGGTCTGCTTATTCATTACCTTTTTGACTTTTTGCAAATACATATTCAGTGCATAATTTACTGTATAAATTTTTTTTACTGGTCTGCTTGTTCATTACCTATTTGGCTTTTTGTAAATACATATTCAGTGCATAATTTACTGTATCAATTTTTTTTACTGGTCTGCTTAATCATTACCTATTTGGCTTTTTGTAAATACATAATTAGTGCATAATTTACTGTATCAATTTCTTTTCTACTGGTCTGCTTATTCACTGCCTATTTGGCTTCTGTTAACTACTGCATAATTACTTAATTAATAGGCTCTGTCTATATAAACTGGTTGTATGTTTGTAAACATTTGCCACTGATGATGACAGCAGTAGCTCTGTCGAAATGTTTGACATGATTTCTTTGTAACTAAGTAAATTAAAACGTTTAATAGGATTCTGGTGTTTTAGTTATAAGCCTATAATTAGCTTCGTTATTTTCCTAAATGGCTTCTTCTAGTTGCTCAGAGGATCTAGAACGTTGTTTCAAAGTTCGCCCAAATCTTTGCTCTTCTGGTCATAAAGTTCTTAATTTCCTCCATACTAAAGAGGAGTGTTAAAGCCCGCTGTTAATTAAGTTTTTAATCTGTTATCTAATTATTTGAAACGCTTTTGCCGCAGTAATTGTGTTAAAATGTATGCTTAAAATCGAATTTGTAAATGGGTAGTGTATGAAAAATCAGCCTGTCTTCCTTTAAAGCATCAATAGCAAATAGCGATGTAGAATTCGGCGTAGCAAACCGTACGTGGTTTAGTTAACGTGACTACGATATTTTTCCCGATTATCAAACTTTGGCAAAAGCATTTACCATTAACAGTCTGGACAGCCTTCCACACGTGGTGGAAAAAATTGATACGTAGTAGTAGTGGTGGTGGTGGTAGTAGTAGTGGTGTAGTGGTAGTAGTAGTAGTAGTAGTAGTAGTAGTAGTAGTAGTAGTAGTAGTAGTAGTAGTAGTAGTAGTAGTAGTAGCAGTGGTAGTAGTAGTTGTTGTTGTAGTAATAGTAGTAGTAGTAGTAGTAGTAGTAGTAGTAGTAGTAGTAGTAGTAGTAGTAGTAGTAGTAGCAGTAGCAGCAGCAGCAGCAGCAGCAGCAGCAGCAGCAGCAGCAGCAGCAGTAGTAGTCTGCTAATCCTCGAAGAAACAAAACAAACAACAAAACGTTTCTCGATCAATGTATTTCGTAACAATAATAATAATTTTTCAATTTACTATCGATATTCTATGTTACATAATAGTTTCGTTTAGGCCATAACATGTAATACCACATAACACTTGTAACAGAACTCTTATCACGATAACAACATTGTGCACAGGAATTTAGTGCTTGTAAGTTTAGTACATATTGGAAGCATGGGTAACCTTTGCATAAAAAATATTCTCAACAAACAGTATTATAGTAAAATCAGGTAGGCTTGTTTTCGTCTACATAGGTAAAGCATTTTCTTCTCCTTTTAGTCGTAAAGCGAGGCACACTTACAACTAAAGTTGCAAAATTTTCAACTATACAACCAGTTCTAAAAATTGATTTTGTCGAGAAGAACAGGAGAATACAAGAACGCTGAAAAATCTCGACGTAGTTCCTTCAAATTAAATCTTGAAACAGCGCTAAATCAATTGATAAATTTGTATATCTCTAGGAATTTTGAAACAACAGGTGGAGCGAAACGGATGGCAGGTGCTAGGGTCTACGAACTTTCCATAGATGGAGGACATCTCTTTCAGGTTTCGAATATAGTGTTTCCTCACTTATCGCGTGTGTTCCATTCCAGGCCCATCCGCGATAAGTGAA
Organism: Tubiluchus corallicola; assembly: GCA_030141605.1. Taxonomy (NCBI): domain Eukaryota; kingdom Metazoa; phylum Priapulida; class Priapulimorpha; order Priapulimorphida; family Tubiluchidae; genus Tubiluchus; species Tubiluchus corallicola. The sequence goes on along the minus strand of JAQGDQ010001068.1, from coordinate 19,759 downwards.
TTTCCGTGAAGTAGGAACGCTATATTTATTTTAGTAGTTATACATTATTTTAAGTCTTTATAAACCCTCACCACATTCTTATACATAATCCGTTCTCATACCCTTAATAAATTTTCCCAGACTGTACATGTACCTTTTAAAAAGTTTTCCATCAATCAATCAATCGTGTGTTGTGTACAATCTCACGTCGGCAAGAAGCATCTCAAACGGGCGCAAGTACTACATTTTGTTTTTGGTGTGTATTCATCCGCCGAATAAATACACTATTTACTGTAAATGGAAATTTTTATGATTTATAATATTCTTTTAATGTTAGAATTAATATTTTTAATATATTTTTATACATTTTGTGATTTTTTATGCAAAATTCATCAAATCTATGCATTGCTGTACGTATACAATACGTACTACGCATGTGCAAAAATACTTTAGACGGAGTACTGCAAAAACCCACGAAACAGCAAAAAATACCGCGATAAATATTTTACATTAATATTTTTGAAAACCCACAAAGCAGCAAGTGCCCGATAAACGAATCGCGAAGTACCGATGGATCACTGCAAACTTTCGCTGTGTGTATGGAAAATAGTTAAGACAGTAATCATTTGTGACATTATTCTAAATCTAGCAGTGACATCCTCCATATGTGGTTGTCATATCCTTTCGCTGTTTCGCGGGTTTTTGCGGTACTCCGTAGAGTACTTGCGCCTGCTTGAGATGCTAAAAGGTACATGTACAGTATGGGAAAAGTTGTTAAGGGAATGGGAAAGGGTTATCTATAAGAGTGTGGGGAGGGTTTATAAAGTCTTAAAATAATGTGTAACTACTAAAATAAGTATAGCGTCCCTACTTCGCGGAAATTCACTTATCGCGGGTGAGCCTGGAATAGAACACCCACGATATGTGAGGGAACACTGTATTCGAAACCTGACAGGGATGTCCTCCATTTGTGGAAAGTTCGTAGACCCTAGCACCTGCCATCCGTTTCATTCCACCTGTTAACTCAAAATTCTTAGAAAACTATAAAATTATCCCATGACTATACTAACAATGACCATGGTATTAAAACGTCAACATCAGTAAACTGGAAGAGAGGAAAGTTGCTGGGAGAGATTAGGTGTAAAATGTCTGAAATTATTTCTAACCTCTTCTAACAATTCCTTGAGGAATGCCATAGTATGGAGCGGGCGCTGTCTGTTGATTCCGATTTGAATTAAAACGAGCAGCATGGTCACCGTATTCTGGTCCCAAACCTGATTGTCGTGGGCCCAAACCAGGTACGCCTACTTGCCGTGCGCCATACTCTGGCGGTATACCGTAGCCACCATAGTCACCGTAGTCGGGATATGGCAACCCGCCGTGATTATGACCAGCATGTGGATCAGGTTGTTCATTCTGTTTGCTTTGTGGACCGTTGTAGCCTGGAATTAACCATTTTCCACCACCTTTCTTCTTCGCTGGTCTGTCCGGAATACCTGGTAGGAGACGGTGTCCTCTTCTACGTTTCCCCGTACCGTGGGACCCGCTTACCTTCACCAAACCGAATGGTTTGTCACTTAAATCTGGTGGTCCATATCCACCCCCAGGAGCACCGCCACCGTAATCGGGATAATCAGGATAATCTGGATAACGAGGACCTGGATTTATGCTTCGCCCCGATACCTTAACTAAACCAAACTGCTGTGGTTGTGGCGCCGCTACAGGTGGTCGCCCGTAATAACCTCCAGCAGGGCGAAGTCGCCGCCTTTGCTGTGTCTGAAACGTCCTAGCTAGGTTGGCTCCAGATACCTTCGTGAGGCCTAGCGATTTTGGGGGTTCAGGTGGCCGTTGATATCCCACATAATCCCCATAATCTGGGTAATCAGGTGGGGCTATCCTGCCGGCTGGTACTTTTGTAAGCCCAGCAGGTTGAATCGGGCTGGGTGCTCCTGGCTGGGATAAACTAGAATATCCAGTAGCGGGTTGCGTGGCAGGGTACGGGGACCTAGCTTGGTAGTACCTTGCTTCTTTGCTTTGGAGACGGGCTTTTTGGGGCACGGATTGCCCCGATCCATATGCACCCCTAGATGCATATTGGGGAGCGTAAGTCGGCGCACGCCCATACAGACCATGTACACCTGGTTGTTGGTGAACTGCTGGTTGGTATGACACAACGGGTCTTCCTGTTCGTGATGATCTTGATACAGCCGGAGGAGAAGTCTGTGGATAGGCATTCGTCTGACCGTATCCCGACTGCTGTAGCCCGTAAACAGAAGATGGTGAGTACTGGCTGTAATATGCTGCTATCCGTGGATCTGTCCCCGCCACGTAAGCTCCAGGAGCATATCCTTGTGGAGCGGGATAATATCCATGTGGTACTTGTTGAGGGTAGTACCCTTGCGCTGGCTGGGAGAAGAACTTTTCGGCGATACGTGCTTCTGCCGGATATATACCGGCCGGAAACTCTTGCAGAGTGATGTCTTGAGGGACCTCGCTTTCTGGACTCTCATCTTCTTCTGCGGACGTAGTTGGGCGGCGACGTCTGATCTTTATTATTTTCTTTCTGGGCAACCTCAACTCAGCTGCCTGAACTTTCGTATTGCTAACTTTAGCTTGGGGTTTCTTTTCGGGTGTGCTTTGCTTCTTCTCTTCAACAGTTGCCGGGGCTGCCTTTTTTGTCTTTATGACGTCTACGTCTTTTGCAACATTTGCCGTCTTCGGTTTGGCAGGCTCCTTCTTATTTACCACTCTGCCATTTGCTCTTGCTCTGTCTCTTTCTCCTCTTTCTTCTTCTCCATTTTTGGGGGTTAGAAGTGCACTCAATTTGTGCTTTTTTCTGTCAACTTCGTCGGCATCATCTGTATAAAAAAACAAGATCTTAGATGAGTGCAAGATGTCTTTGGAGGACATTAACATTACAAGGGGGAGGAGGTGCCCCAATCGACCAATTGACGTATTTATATTCAGTGTATATCTCTGGAGTCTCTTGAAGATCATTGTTCCTTTTCTTCCACCTTTTCATTACCTTTTCTAGTTTAGCTATTTGTTTTTATTTATTTACGTATTTCTCTCTCTCTCTCTCTCTCTCTCTCTCTCTCTCTCTCTCTCTCTCTCTCTCTCTCTCTTTCTCCCCGCCTCTCTGTCTTTCTTCCTCCTCTCTCTCTCTCTCTCTCTCTCACTTTCTCGCTTTCTCTCTCTCCCTCTCTCTCCTCTTCTCTTCCTTTGTCTCCCTTTCTCCCCCCTCTCTCTCTCTCTTCCTCCCTCCCTCTCCCCCCTCTCTCTCTCCCTCCCTTTCTCTTTCTCTCTCTCTCTCTCTCCTCCCTCCCTCACTCTCTCTCCCTCTCTTTCTCTCTTTCTCTTTCCGTCCCTCCCCCTCTCCCTCCCCTTAATGGCTGGCATCATATTTTTGTAGCAGATTTATTTAACTATAAGTTTTACATGCCAGAGAGAGAGAGAGAGAGAGAGAGAGAGAGAGAGAGAGAGAGAGAGAGAGAGAGAGAGAGACCTACGTTAACTCAAATATAGACTTAGCTAGTTCAAATTGTTAGCAATAGTTTTCAAAAGGTCTTAAGCGTTTAAGAGATCTATGCGCCACATACCATTAAAAGGTTCTCAAAGCTCTGCTAAATCTCACATTGGAAGAACCATTACTCATATACTGTATAAATTTCCTTAATTTTATATGAATTCAATTAGTATTTTATATGCCACTGAATTTCAATAAATCTGATTGATAACTACCAATCTTATTTTCGTATAGGAATGAAAACTACGATTTCGTCACAACCTGAGACCATAACTTTGATTAAACTTGAGCGAAGTTGTAATAATAAACAATTTTAACAGCAGGTGTCAGCACATGTTTATTTATCTGTGTTTATGTGCCAAAGGTCTTCGATTGCAGAAATTAATAAAATTTGTTGCATCAATCGCAAATGAAAGTTCAAAACAATTCTGGAACTTTAGGAAATGCACTAACACCCCAATTTGTGATGTCATCAATAGTTGGGCTCACTCGCCATTAATTAAGTTTTTAATCTTTTATTTAATCATCAGAAACGCTTTTGCAGTATTAATTGTGTTAAGGTGTGCACTTTTTATTGGACTTGAAAGTGGGGTAGTATATGAAAAATCATCCTGTCTTCCCTTAAGTCATTCCAATAACTCTGGTGACTTCTGGTGGTGTAAATGACTAATTTTTGCTTAATGGCAGGCATCATATTTTTGTAGCAGATTTATTTAACTATAAGTTTTACATGCCAGAGAAAGAGAGAGAGAGAGAGGGAGAGAGAGAAAGACAGAGGGAGAGAGAAAGAGAGGTAGAGAAAGCGAGAGAGAGGGAGAGGGGCGAGCGAGAGAGAGAGAGAGAGAGAAAGAAAGAGAGAGAGAGAGAGGGAGAAAGAGGTAGAGGTAGAGAGAGCAAGAGAGAGAGAGAGAGAGAAAGATAGAGAGAGGGAAAGAGAGAAAGAGGTAGAGAGAGTAAGAAAGAGAGAGAGAAAAAGAGAAAGAGAGAGGGGGAGAGAGAGAGAAAGAGAGAGAGGGAAGAAAGAGATAGAGAGAGAAAGAGAGGGGGAAAGAGAGAGAGAGAAAGGGAGACATACAGAGAGAAAGAGATAGAGAGGGAGAGCGGGAGAGAGAGAGAGAGAGAGAGAGAGAGAGAGAGAGAGAGAGAGAGACCTACGTTAACTCAAATATAGACTTAGCTAGTTCAAATTGTTAACAATGGTTTTCAAGAGATCTATATGCCACATACCATTAAAAAACAAAGTCAGTCCTTTATGGGTGCTCGGTTCGTCCACATCGCACTGCGTCGACGTCAACGAACCGACGCCGTAGCGCTCTGATCTCTCTTTCTCTGGCAGAGTTCTGGTCAGACACATTTCCCTGCCCATTAGCAGCAGCGTGTTGCAGCGACAAAGGTTGTCGTCCATGATGACAGACCTGACGCCATCTGTTATGTGGTAAGCAAACGAATCGATGATGTTATCCTTTCCTCTGCCTGGACCTGAAGTTAAAACAGAGAATTAATCTGATGCATTTTAACACAACAGCGCACACGAGTGGGAGGGCGCAAAATTCTTCTAGAATTTAATGACTGTTAATTACTAATTACTAATCAAATATTAACAAAACAATTAAGAAAAGTTTAGGTCACATTTAGCGATCAATTAAGGCTATCGTACCTGACTTACTTAGTACATACAGCATAGAAAAAAGGCTAATGATGTTACTTAACGGTGTTAAGGTGTTGACTGCAGTTGCTAGTGATACCAGATGCCAGATAACAGGGAAGCGAGTTTCTTTAAAAGAAATCCGCAGATAAAAGATCCGAGGAAAGAAACCGTATTTACGAGTAGCTGTTTGGGGCTTGTACGGATCATTCATTGTATGCCAGAAGATGTCGAATCAATAAAACCAACGGGGACTTACCGTCCATGACCTCATATACCCAGGGGTCAACGTCTTGCACCGTGACAAGTCTGTGATCATGAAACGCCCTCCACACAGCGTGTGCTAGTGAGTGTTTTGAATCAAACTCCCATCTGTAGAGGAATAAGAATTACACATCCTTATACACGCAGAATATTTTTAGTTTAAACATAATTTATTATAGGATTGGATCAGACAGTTTGAACAACATGATTTAGGATCCTCAGCACAACAGACTTTATACACTATTTACAAAAACATTTACAGTAAGAATAGACTATAACTACACAAGCTGACAAGTTTTCCTACAAGAATGCATTAGACATTAGTAGAAAATGACGGTTAGAAAATATTTACGTACGAATATTTGAGACTGATGCATTTCATATCAGATAGAAACTACTGGAAGCGTTTAGTACGTAATATAAAGTCATGTATACATTGGAATATTTTACAGTTAGCAACATAGTTATATTCATCTTTTCAATCTAAGAATATTTTTAACGTTAAAAGGTCTATATTTTGCTGCAGAAATCATATTTTACCATGTGTAGGCCTGCTATTGTATGTAGCTAAAGTTTTATGACAATCGATATTAACAACGTGCCATATTAAACAAAGAAGTACAGTAATTCTTCGCTTAACGACGCTAATGCATTTCAGCGAAATGTGACGTTAAGCAAAATGTCGTTATGCGAAGCCGACTTGCATAGGAAGCAAAGTAAAAGAATTGAGAAACGTTCCAGAGACAAAAATCAAGACTGCTTAAATCATATAAGTTAAACATTCTATGAGTTTTATTCACATTTCTACTGGTTAATGTCTTCCTGTTTGCCTAAAACCACCTATATATTTAACCTACCAATACCTAGCTATAGGGGTTTCTCTTTCGTTAATGTTTAAGCCTTGTCAGGGGTTGAACAATAAACACTGGGGAGTCAAACCAAGCCCTGGGGCAACCTTGGGAATTTTGTCTACGTTCTTAGTCTGGTTGCTATAGCAACAGGTTGCAGACAAAATTACTCGCTAGTCACTTGATGCACAAACCACTGGTAATACAGTAGTGAGTCAGTAGTCAGTCGGGAAGCAAAAACATGTATAATAATTACACTGTTTACATTCCTGGTGTGTTTTACAGAACAGAATAACACAATAGGTGCTGTTTTAATGCATCAAATTAGTTGAAAATTTTATTAATCAAATAAAAATTTGCCTTGAGCAAAGTAAAAAAATAGTCGTTAAAGCAAAACGTGCGTCGTTAAGTAAAGAAAAGCTGTCAAATGATTGGTGTCGTTAAAACGAAACTTCGTTAAAAGATGTGTCATTAAGCGAGAACGTACTGTAATTAATATTTTAATTGCTGCTTTTCCGTGCGCAAAAAATGTCAACTTTTCTTATAGTACTAATGGTTCGACCGTTCGTACAGTTTAATGGTAGCACGCTCCCTTCCCACCCCGGCGGTTGCGGGTTCAAATCCTGACAGGTCATACCAAAGACAAAAAATAGTACCACTGCTTCTTTGACCAAGTAGTGTGCTTGTTTCACAACCCGATGGTCGCGGGTTCAAGTCCTGACCGAGTCGAGCCAAACACTTAAAAATGGTATCGACGGTTGTTCGAGCAAGCATGAGGGTTTATTGAAGTGACGTCTGCGTAATAATAATTGGGACCATCTTTGAAATAAGTATTGATTTATTTAAAGTGTTATCCCCGGACTGTGTCCTAAATGAAAATATTAATATTCTTTTTCTTCTTATTGTTGTTGTCATTGTTGTTATCATCGTCGTCATCATCATCATCGCCATCATCATTATCTAATGACACACCTCGCATTACAGAGGTTACACTGATAATCTTTTCAAAAATTTGAGAATACTAGCAGCAACAAAGGTGGTCAATATGCCAACTAACTTGTTTATACACATATATATTAATAATCTTTTGCCTAATATGTATCACCGTATGTTAAATTCTTAGCAGTGGTGTATTCATGCCAAACTCGACACAAATACCACAAATTCCATATTCCTAAACGCAAAATCAATTGAATTGAATTTGAATCGAATTAAATTAAAAATTAGTGTTATAAAACCTGCTGCCATGTATAATGGTGCTGAAATGCGGAAAAATTTACCCAGTAAAATAAATCAACTCGGTATCATACATAAATTTAAGAAAAATATATTCTGAAAAATGCGGCCTGATAAATAATGTAAGATGTAACATTTTTCAGCATAAATATACAATTTTATCGTACTAATGAAGTTTTCATCTTTTTTACATGCACTTTTAATGTATTTGCACGTATTTGTGGGTTTATATTGTACTAGCCATGTACCATCTATTATACTTTTAGCTGTAATTTTACTGTCTGTACATTGTCGATGTATGTTACGATGTTTTTAGTGGACAGTGTAAGTCTATTGACACCTTTTAGTAGACATATTATAATTATAAAATAAAAAATAATTAAATAAATATAATATTTAAAATAAATATATATAAATATTATACTTATTTAAATAAATATGATAGTTGTTGTTGTTGGCATCCTTCTGTCTCGGAAGACAATGGAGTGTGCGCCAAAGGAGTCAGTTATTGATCACATTGATGGAGCTGCAGCATCGACTGTGGCTGAGCAATCCGATCCTTGAACCACTGGAATGGCCTCTCCAGGGCGCACGCCTGGGCAAGGTGCATGGAGATCTTTGGCATCAGGTTGGCTGCAGGAGCTGCCGGAGTCAGTGAGCATGCTGCCCTGGTCCGCCTTTGGGGCTCCACTCCTGATTTGGAAGGTTTACTCCTTTACACATGGCCGTTAGGTCTCTTGACTTTCTCTGCCCTCTAGCCATTGGCTGCTTGTGCAGTTCCTCTGCCTAGTGTTGAGATACAATGTGGGCGTCCTGCAAGCCTACAGCACCTGGTATTCCTAGGCGGTCACCCATCCAAGCACTAACAAGGCTCTGCATTGCTTAACTTTGGTGATCAGATCAGAACCGGTGTTTTCAACGTGATATGAAATATTGTAGTAAATAATAAAAAAATAAACCAGGACTGTGTCCACACAAACGTGAACATTGGGTAGAAAAATTTGTCCCATGGATAATGTCCAATGAAAGTCCGTGGATGCAGTTTGCCGTGCGCCATATTGTAAAAAAGTATCATAATGCTCTTACTCTTCGCAAACTTATATTTCTGTTTTTTTCTTTCTGCAAAAAATGGATGAGCACAATAACTTTCTTTTTTGAAATGCTAATAATTAATCACTTATGCGTTTGAATACCTGAATACGTTTCCCTGAGAATCTTTCGCTAAGAGCATTGTCGAGTCTTCCTTAAGCTGGGCAGGAAGTCTCCCAAAACACGTGGTCTGCTGTGGCTCACAAGCCCCATATGCACCTTTAAAAAACAAGAAAAAGTGTGAGTTATAGTGGTCTAAACAACTTTGGTTTACTGTACAGATTAATAGATCGAATGTTACTGAACACTTTCTCTGTGGTCTATCCAAGAAAAATGGAGTGTTTCTTGTACTAAGCTAGGACTCCATATGCGCGTAATGCGTGATGCGTGATCTGTGATCCATAATGCGTGATCTGTGATCCGTAATGCGTAATGCATATTGACTGTCGAAACTAAATGTAAATCTCAAATGTTAGACTATCACTGGAAACACAGTTTTACTGCTCATGTAAGAGTTTTTCCCGAAATTCTGTAGCAAATTAAAAAATTTTATGTTGTAGCATAACAGATGGCGCTCTTCAATTTTAAGATGAATAGAAAGCTATCTTGAGCAATTCATCCATTCACGTAAACATTACAGTCAGGGAAATTATCATAACTCTTGCTAGGTTTTATTTAGATGGCTCGTGTGAAAAAGCATTGGCACTTACTATATTTGCAATAAAATTTTTCAATTTGCAATAAAGTTCCATAACAAAAGTTCCATAACAAACGTTTCATAACAACTCAGTTAACAAATGAATGCAAAACCAACTCTCCCCCATTCACTGTACAGTTCTTTCGAACAAAATCTTGAAATATTAAAACGCACTACTTTCAGACCATAGAACACGATAAAGTCTAACCTTCCAATACGTCATTTGTTTCTGGCCAATCAGAGCCGGCCTCGTGCCACCAAAATGGCCGCCAGGTTTTCCCTCCCAATGACAGCGTTCCGTAATCATCTCCTGCAAAAAAGAAAACAGCGCATTAGTTTATTTTGTTTATTTTGTTTATCTAACTTGTTTATTTTATTCTTTCTCCACATACACATACACATCTAAAATACATACAATACGGTACAAAAATAAGCCTATATATTTCATATAGAAATTTGGCATAAACGGTAAAACTACATGTATGCTTGCAAACCAAAACTGCATTATCAGCTAATGTTTTTTCGCGATTGTACAAAAAGCCTGTGAAGTCAGTGTGCTTGCAAACCAAAACCATCCTTAAGTTGGCATAGTTAAAACTACATTGTGGTGCTTCAAAGAAGAATGCACGAAATATTTGGTTTAATGCCAATTTATTTGCTTTTTATAAAAACCAAAGCGAAATATTTTAGACAATTGCATTCTAGCATCAAATTATCAAGAAAATGTTCAAAAAATACTAGTCTAATTTCAAATGATTTTGTAATCTTTCTGGATAGAAACCAGTGCTGCAATTGTAAAAAAACTTGTACATTCCGATTGTAGCTCGTGGAATCCGCCATTTTGCTTCAGCTTTTTCTGTTGACAAGACCAGATCTTCGTCTGGAAGAGCCATCTACTGGATATAAATGTAACTTCAATTTGTTTTTGTAAAATCCATAGCAACCACGCTTTCGTACGGTTGCTAAGTGTTTTGTAGAAACGTGACAAAAAACAATGGCTAACTTTAACAGTGATTTTCTCAAGATTATGTTTTTCAGTGTGCAGCCTGCACCTCAACTTCAATGTGGATTATCTCAGCTTAGAAATAACGTAGAGCGATGAACTTGGTATCAAAATAATCCTCAGGAAATGTAGATTCTGGGCCTTGAGAATAGCTAATAAAGCTTTATTGCCAACTTATGGACAATTTTGCTGTGCAAACACACATATATTATTGTTGGCATCCTTCCGTCTCGGAAGACTATGGAGTGTGTGCCAAGAGAGTCAGTTATTGATCACATTGATGGAGCTGTAGCATCAACTGTGGCTGAGCAGTCCGATCACGTTGATGGAGCTGCAGCGTCGACTGTGGCTGAGCAGTGCGATCAAGTTGATGGAGCTGCAGCGTCGAACTGTGGCTGAGCAGTCCGATCACGTTGATGGAGCTGCAGCATCGAACTGTGCCTGAGCAGTCCGATCACGTTGATGGAGCTGCAGCGTCGAACTGTGGCTGAGCAGTCCGTTCACGTTGATGGAGCTGCAGCGTCGAACTGTGGCTGAGCAGTGCGATCACGTTGATGGAGCTGCAGCATCGAACTGTGCCTGAGCAGTCTGATCCTTGAACCACCGGTGTTTTCAACGTGATATGACACATATATAAAATTATAATATTCATGTGAATGTAAGCATTCGTTTACACACAACTAGAAAGTACTAAATAACCATATATATTAGCTGCATCGAATCTAGTAAAAATCACACAATTAAAAATACGGCTTCTAATATTTTCGCGTGGGGGATGCCTCATGTCCTCATATGTGGGTGTAGTTTTAAGTATTTTAAAAAGGGATCATAATTTCAGCTACCCATTTGGGATATAACGTCATATTAGGAACAGCTTCGTCAATTTTCATGCCTGTATGAAAAGTAACAGATGGTATCAATATAAAGACTTTTGTCAATTATTTTTTCTATTCATGCACAATAAGCGTTCTGAACTCACATATAATTTTGCATCATTCAGCTATTATTGCGAGTTTTTTTCAGTAATTTAAGTGTTTTAAAAGAGTATCATAATTTGAGTTGCCAACCAACTACGGCGTGGTGTTTTGTGTTTGTTCTGTGTAGAGTTTAATGGTACTGCAAAATGGTAAAATGGCAAAGGGTTTACTTTGAATTCTTATCTAGTTTTGTCACCATTATCTAACAATGTTTTAATTTTTTTCTTAATAATAATTTATAAACGACATTTTCATTACCAGTATGTTCTTATTATTGCTATTATTATTATTATTATTATTATTATTATTATTATTAGTATTACTATTACTAATACTATTATTATTATTATTATTATTATTATTATTATTATTATTATTATTATTATTATTATTATTATTATTATTATTATTATTATTATTATTATTATTATTATTATTATTATTATATTATTATTATTATTATTATTATTATTATTATTATTATTATTATTATTATTATTATTATTATTATTATTATTATTATTATTATTATTATTATTATTATTATTATTATTATTATTATTACCATTATTATCATTATCATCATCATCATCATTATTAGGAATTTATTTCACATAAAAGTATACAGGTTACAAAGACATAAGGATGTTAGTAAAGTAACATACCTACAGAAATTCAACTTTATAATATCCACTCATTTCGGTACCCTTGTAATTATATTACAGTATACAGTGTTGTAAGGAGCTATAATAGATTTCTTAAAACATAATCTTTAAATGAGTTCTTAACCGTTAAATTTACATTTTCGTTTAGATCTACAGTACAACCAAATTTAAATCTTAAATTTACTCGACTGTTATTTACATAGTAGGACAGCTTTGGTATTCTCAATGTGCAAGACTTTAACAATTATGTAAAAATATCAAATTTAATAGTAAACATGATATTCTACTTTTAAATTACCTAGCCTAGTAAAAAAAGTCAATTTCAAAAGATAGCAAGTATAATGGAATTAAATTTTGATGTGTTGACCTGGTGACCTCGACTGACATTAATAACGACATTGTTATTGTTCAGCCTTTTCTTGCATAATCGTAAAAAGGACAGACCTCAGGGAAAATTCTTCGTAGAAACGACACATTGGTGTTTCGTCACTTCCGCCGGAAGAAATGAATTTGTTTGTTACTAAATTGGCTATTTGCAGAACTTTCTAACGTTGAACTTGCATTGTTCTAGCCTTTGTCCATTGTCACTCGCCAGCCATTGTGTGAAGAATGGTTCACATTGTATCGAGTTCTCTTCCTCAATTAGATTTTGTACAACAATAACATAAGCTAATAAGCTTGGCGGTGGCTGAATTGTCACGCGCACGGACACACATACACATGCACACGCGTGCACGCACGCCCTATAAAGATCTTCTTTTCACGTTGTAACTATGAAAAAGTTAGGTTATTCAAGATGTATCTACTTCAAACATTGCATCTGTAATTCCTTTCAATCGGTCTCTGTCTGTCTGTCTATCTGTCTGTCTGACTGACTGTCGCCCATTTTCTCTCACACACTGTCTCTTTCTCCCTCTCTCTTTTTCTTCCTCTCCCTATCTCTCCCTTTCTCTTCCTTTCCCCGTGTCTCCTTTTCTCTTCCTCTCCCTGTCTCTCCCTTTCTCTTCCTCTCCCTGTGTCTCCGTTTCTCTTCATTTCCCTGTGTCCCCGTTTCTCTTCGTCTCCCTGTATCTTTGTTTCTCTTCCTCTCCCTGTCTCTCTCTTTTTCTTCCTTTCCCTGTGTCTCCCTTTCACTTCGTCTCCCTGTTTCTCCCTCTGTCTTCCTTTTCCTGTGTCTCCGTTTCTCTTCCTCTCCATGTCTCCCTTTCTCTTCCTTTCGATGTGTCTCCGTTTCTCTTCGTCTCCCTGTCTCTCCCCTTGTCTTCCCTAATATTCTCAAATACTATCCCATTTTCAAGTCCAATAAAACTATACATTTCAACATGATTAATACTGCAAAAGCGTTTCTGATAATTAAATAATAGATTAGAATCTTAATTAACCGCGAGCGAGCCAAACCATCGATGACCTCACAAAAGAACACAATTTTTAACAACAAAAGTATTCCACGAGCGTGTTGCACGTGTTTGCGAAAGCAAAACATGAAGTACAGTGCTACTCTACGATAGTCAGTGCGTTGTACTAAAACTAGGCATGTTTTAAGATAAACATTCAAATTTACCGCTGTGCTTGAACTTGAGCTGTGGAATGCGCGTAATTCGTCACAAACTGACACATCTCAACTGAGAGGTACAGCACCTGTTTTTGTGCAATACGTTTCCGAAATGCAGGCGCTAGTGCCCGTCTAACTAGCGAATGGCAAAATGCACGTAACAGCGAAGAACTAGTGGCACAAACGTGAAATTGTGTTTGCGTGGTAATAATTCTTTCATGTAAGTCATTTTTGAAAAAAAAAACAGTATGTTTCCTTTCGATAGTGTAAAGAGTAGATTGTTTTGACCTGCAGCTTAAGATTTTGTCCGCGGATTTGCTTTAACTTTTCTGAAATCTAAGCGCAGGTATCACTGAACCACTACTTAAAACACGTGTAGCAAAAGGCTTAAAAGTGTTCATATGGTACTTGGTCACGCCGTACCTGTAATTAGCACTGATTACATCTAACAATTGGCGCCTTTCTTCAAACACCTTAGAGATTCCGCTGCAGGTGTCTAACTACATTGACCTTTGTAGTTCCGGAACCCCTGCTAGTGGCCAGAACGTATTAGCAACCTTGTAGTTAGGGCTTAAATTAACTAGGCTGATAAGCCAGAACAGCGAGACGGTAGTAAAATATTATTTGTTACTGATGAAAGTGGTTATAGCTGCTTGCTGGTTATTGTTGTTCATTGTATGGAACAGCCGCGACGGGCATGGCAAACTATCGAGACTTTGTTGCGTGAAGATTGCGTTTGGAACAGCCACGATGGGCATGGCAAACTATCAAGTCTTTGTTGCGTGAAGATTGCGTGTGGAACAGCCACGATGGGCATGGCAAACTATCAAGACTTTGTTGCTCAAAGATTGCGTGTGGAACAGCCACGATGGGCATGGCAAACTGTCAAGACTTTGTTGCGTGAAGATTGCGTGTGGAACAGCCACGAAGGGCATGGCAAATTCTCAAGACTTTATTTAGCAAACTGCACGTTTATTAAAGATCAAACACAACACGGTATACATAAGAGGATAGTAATGGTAGCCCTCCGTCTTCAAGAGGTGCGGGCCTCAAATTCCTTTTGTCTAACTACTCAATGCGCACTGAGCTTCTGCGCATAAAGATTACATCATCAATCTTCACTTCTGACTCAGCCGGTCGAACATCAGCTGATCATCACGTGATATGCCACACCTAACTGGGCTTCTAGCCAAGACGATGATTTAATCATACATCGTCAAGTGTTTAGTCTTGAATCATTAATTTACTAATTTAATCAATAATTTGATCAAAATCACTTATTTTAAACACCTTTTCTTTACTACGACTGCTGGTACACTTTATTAAGGCAGAGTCAGCCCAAAATTGCTTGAATTTTCAAAATCGAAGCCAAATCTGATCGGAAGGTCGGGTTTTAACAAGTATAAAGTCATGTCCACTAGAAAAATCAATTCCACGTGAACACGGCAGCTTTAATTCAATCTTAAAGGAAAACCGGATTATTGCGTAGACTTTAGTTCAGAATGAAGAATGCTCTAAAAATATTGAAAACTACAATAGCTTTTTTAAATCAAAACTTAGATTAAATAATAATTACCTCCGATACTCAAATTTCGTTAAACTTTCGAAGCTACACGCGGCTCAGCGAATCTACTAAGATTGGCAGCGGCGCCTTTTTGTCACATTCGTGTAGCCGCCATATAGAAGGCAGTACCGTGATAAACATGATCATGAACTGCAGTGTTAGTTTCTGATGTCATATGACGTTTTCGCGACATCAGGCGTTTAAGCTGTAACACTTATGCAAATGTACTTGACGCGTAAGGAAAGATGCCTGCCATTGCACAAACTGTCTTTAGTTTCTGACGTAAGCAATAGCTGTGTTCGGTTGCCGTTAATTAACTTTCTAAGCCAATTATTCAAACATAAGAAACAATTGTTAACTTCTATAGGCAAGGAATTGTATATTTTGGATAGTAAATTGAAATGAGATTGAGTCTAAACAATCGTCCGGTTTTCCTTTAAAAGATAAATACGCAGTCCAATAATTCCAAGTACTAATTAACGCTAATCAGTGATTAGTTTCTGATTAATTTACAACCTGGAAGTAATGCCTGGTAATTTCTTGATTTATAACTATTTATTAATTACTTGAGTTATGTATTAAGTTTTACACTTGATAGATGGCAGCACCTGCCTGTACTGTACTGCGTTTACATTAAGTTATCTACAGAAGCATACACAACTATAGTCATTTTTTCATTTAAGTAAGGTGAGTGTGTTAATGACCGATTGGTCGTACACTCACCTCGCACTACTCAAATTATTTTATTAAAAGTTTATTAATGTGTTTGAAATTGTATTTTGATGTGTGAAAATGAATTCATAGTTCTGAACCAACTGGTAGAACGTCACTGCATCGATCACTATCCCAGCGTGCACCATTGATTCACCAAAAAATACATTGTTGATCTTTTACTAAGAATATAAAGTAATTTGAACTGTGCTTTGATTATTTTCCAAACTTTACTCAACGTTATTTAAACTTATTTTCAGACAACCTATTTTAAAAATAGCTGCGCCAAATGGTGATGGTATTTCAGTTTTACACAGCGTCGCTACTAATGCAAGCTCTTTATGCAATGAAACAGTATGTAAATGGTACTAAATTTGAAGGCGAATTTTAGGTTTTATTTA
Source organism: Tubiluchus corallicola (assembly GCA_030141605.1). Taxonomy (NCBI): domain Eukaryota; kingdom Metazoa; phylum Priapulida; class Priapulimorpha; order Priapulimorphida; family Tubiluchidae; genus Tubiluchus; species Tubiluchus corallicola. The sequence goes on along the minus strand of JAQGDQ010001068.1, from coordinate 3,602 downwards.
GGAAAAGTATTTTACAGTTTCAGCGATTGATAATGATTGTGAAAAGGTCAAAGGTTAAGTGTAATAGCAACGTACTTGCGTACACTTGATAACGCCTCGCAGCCCATGCTATTGCAAAAGCAGTTAAGAAGATGGACAAGTGCTAGCTGTAGAATCTTACCTAGTTCATCTTTTCTTGTTCCCAAGCAAGATCCTGCTAGTAAATCAGTCTCCGCACTGACAAACGCATAGTTAAGTAAAGTTCACGTAAAACAACTGAGGCTACTGAACTGATGCTTTGCTTTACCCACATGTCACGTGACGGTTGTTGCTAAGACGCGTTGCTCGGTATACTTAACCTATGACCTAAAGTAACTGCGCGTGCGCACAACGAAACTGTGTTAACGCTTATTGTGTCAGGTGCCCTCTTGACAGAAGTTACAACAGATCAACATACATAATTATATATTATAAACTTAATATTACATAATTATTATGTAATGCAGTTAGTCAGTAGTCAATGAGGCTTGTTTTATTTATTTATTATTATTATCACATTCAGTACAATATAATGACATTAAGCACACAGCGACATCAAAATTATTACGCCATACTGTATTAAATTGTTATGTTTTATACACTATCGTTATCATAAAAGAATAAATGTACTGCAGTGGGTTAGAGAAGCAAAGGCTTGTATAAGCCCACTGTCATGTGAACCCGATAAAAAAAGAATGGATGAGTGAACAAAAAAGAAGAACTGGGAGAAATGTTAGATCACAGAGGAAGGGTAGAAGGATGTGTTAGTGGAAATGGTAGGAAGAAAGATAATAGATTGCGCTATGTTGACATCAGCTCTAAAGATTTATCAATGATGCCTAGATTAGCATAATCTGTACCAGGATTATGGTATGATTGTGGCTTGCACTAAGTTATCTCAGTCGGGTCTATTTTCAAATGTTTTGTGGACAAATCTAGCATTAATTTTAATAACTTCTACATCTTGTGACGCAATTAAAAACGCAAACTTCTCATTAGGAGACGTATAATGAAAGTTAGGACAGAAGCCAGAACGGATGCCAAAACATTCCTCTCTTCTACGAGCGTACAGTGGGCATTCAGTAACTACATTCGATTGTTTCTCCACTTTGTTCAAACAACAATCCTTACATATTCGTTGTTCTACAGGTATTTGCTTCGTCTTATGATATCTACCGATTTCAATTGCTAATTTGTGAGCACTAATACGAAATCTTGCCAAGTTAGTTTTGATATGTTTTGGAACACCAATCAACAAATAATTTTCCATCTTATAAGAATTTTTAAAAAGTTTATACGTTCTAAGTTTATTGCTGTTTTCGTTCTGTGGAGCCAGGTTCGCTTCCTGCAACCAGTACTGTCTATACCAAGGTTCAAGTTTATCTGTATTTGTTTCGGCTTATGATATCTTGACATTTTGACTTTCCAACCAGCTTAACTGGTTTTAATAAAACTCGTTTAATTGGTTTAAATAACGTAATTTCTTCAGCTCATTGTGATAATTTATAAATTGGATAATTCAAAAATGGCACAGAATCCTCTAACTTCGCGATGCGTACCGAACAACACAGCACGCGTAAATAAGTCCTTACGCAAACATCATTACACTCGCGCGCGCGCGGTCGTTCACCTAATTCCGTGCCAACTGCTGGGGGGGGGGGGGAGAACAAAACCCCAGTTTCCCATATTGCGCAGAAATGATTCATCAAATTCTTATCACAGGAAATTATGGCATCAGAGCTATTAGATAATTAGTCTAATAGCTCTTGAATTGAAATTAATCTATCCTAAGCATCCCATTTTTAGGGTAATTTGTATGCGTGTAAGGAGGTATTATTGTCCATAGGATTTTTGTGGTTTTGCCTAAATAGTTCATTATTAATTATTGCATACCTTGAGCCAAATATTTTTTGTGTGTAATCAAAAGTCTATGATAAATGCTTTAATTAGGTTTATCTTACAAGGACAAAACTACGGTTTAGTTTAAGATCATACTTTTGTTCGACTTTCCTTCTCTTTTGTCTAGTTTAATTTTTAAAAAAATACCTATGACAACGTTAGCATCGTCGTCGTCATCATCATTATCTTTATATTCATCACCACCACCACCGCCACCACAATCATCATCATCGCCGTTGACGTCGTCATCTTCGTCATTATCATCACTGTCATTGTCTTGTGTCATCTTCGTTATCACCAACATCGTCGTCGTCGTTGTCGTCGTTGTTGTCATCATCATCATCATCATTATCATCATCACCATCAGTATCGTCATTGTCATCCCATCATCATCTTGTTCATTATCTCCATCAGCAACACCACCACCTCCACCATCATCATCATCATCATCACAATCGCCACCCCATCATCATCCCATCATCAGCCCATCATCATCTTGTTCATCATCTCCATTAGCAACACCATCATCACCATCATCATCATCATCATCATCATCACTGTTACCTATGAAGCAACAGTGGCACACTAAAAATTGTGCTTCCCACAATTGAACAAAACGGAACTACTAGACTAACAGAAAACTAGAATAGCTCTTCTAGAGCATTGACACTTGTAACCTTATATTGCATTAGTAATACGAATGAACTCACAGTTACCGAATTCCTGACAAACAAACTTAGTGAAAAGGGACAGGCGCGAAAATTACTTCAATACCAGGATTTGAACCGGGTACCTTTGGATTAGTGGTCACTTTTAATAAAAACGTGATTAACAAAAGATTTAACGTAGACTTAGCACACATTTGTTCGACTTTCTTTCTCTTTTGCCTACTTTAATTTTTAAAAAAATCAATAATTATATGCTCATTTTTAATAGTGAAGTAAAAAAACATTTCACGTGTTTGTAATTTCGTATAGGTAATTAATTAGACAAAATATTAGATTACTATATTATTAGTACTATATTATATTATATATATTATACTATACTATTATATAGTATAGTATGATATACTATATTATTATTATTATTTTTTATTTATAATACATCTTTGAACTGAAGTCAAGAGACTTATATTGTCCATTAAAAACATCGTAAAACATATCGACAATGTACAGAAAGTAAAATTACTGCTAAAAGTAGAAAATATATAGTATATGGTTAGTACAATATAAACACACAAGTATGTGCAAATAAACTAAAAGTGCCGGTAAAAAGATTAAAACTTGATTGGTACGATAAAATTGTATAATTATGGCAAAAAATTTACATCTTACATCATTTATGAAATCACATATTTTCTAGTAAATATTTTTTAAAAGTTTCTTAAATTTATCTATATTACTGGCTTCTTTTATTTTAGTGGGTAAATTATTCCACATTACATTATTCCATATTACTAATTACTAATTAACCGCGTGATTACTGATTACGTAATGATAATTATAATCACTTAAAGAAAATGTAAGAAGTTGAACTAGAATACTTTTTCTTTACGTGATTATAGTTATCATTATGTAATCAGTAATCACATGGTTAGTTAGTAATTAGTAATAATAATAATATAGTATATCATATAGTATAGTATAATATATATATATATATATTATACTATATATATATAT
>JAQGDQ010002462.1:0-28157 GCA_030141605.1 Tubiluchus corallicola | reverse complement strand
TATATCAGTTACAATGTCATATATTTTTATGTCTATTTCTTTTTTGTTACCACTTAAAATTTCATCTATATCTCCTTCTATGGGAATATTTAAATCTATGATATTACTTCTATCTCTAATTGACTTTATCAATATATTTATAGGAGGAGAGTCAAAGTTTTTTTCGCCTAGCTCTATCTTTTTTATTTTTATGTTATTATCACTGGTTAGATATCCTTTTTCTACCTTTATATTTGATTTTATGTCTAAATATCCCTTTTCTATTTTATATGGAAATATATCTTTTATAAGGATATACATCTTCTGTAGATCTATATTATTTAAAAACATCTTTAAATCTAGTTTTAAGTTCTTTAGATATTTTACATTTCCGTCTATATCAATTTTTTCTAAACCCTCATCCTTATTTATCTTAAATTTTGTATTTTTTCCAATATTATTTACATCAATAATATTAATATTTAATTTTTTTAATAAATAATGGTCGTAATCATTTCTAAAGTTTATTGAAGCATTTTTTATGTCTAGTAGCTTTACTTGATATTTTTTATTTTTATCTATTTTCAAATTTTCTAAATCAATATTTACCTTTTTTAATAAATCTGAAAAATTGCTAATATCTCCTTTATTAATAATATTTAGTGAAGGTTGAATCATGTAAATTTTATTTATCAAAATATTATTTTTAGTAATTTTTTTTATAATTAAATTTAAATAGCTTGTTTTTATATAGTCAACTTTATCAAATAGTTCAAATTTACTTAGTTTAATATCTCCGCTTAATTCAAAATCATCTTTATAAAATATAATCTTAATTTTTCCATCTATTACTCCTTCTAATGTTTCAATATTAAATGATTTATTCAAATTTAAATTAGTGAGACTGTATTCCTCCAGTTTTACATCTACTTGACTTTTTCTCTCTATAAAATTATACATTATTGCAAGTTTTATTTTTCCATTTCCTGTTCTATCGTGAAAATCAAAATTTAGCTTTTCATTTGATAAAGTAAAATCTTTTATTTCACTAATATTAATATAATATTCATAATTATCTTTTGAGCAGTAATTTACTACTACGTTGCTTAATAATATTTTGTCTATCTTTATTTTATTAAAAATAATTTTCTTTTCATTTTCTGACTTTAAATTATTTTCTTCTATATTTGAAATAATTTTATTTAATTCCTCTTTACTTATAACTATTTTTCCATCTTCCATGGTTATATTTTTAATGTTAATAGTTTTATTAAAAATATCTATAACAGAAAATTCTATGCCACCTCTTTCTATTTTAATTATAGTTTTGTTATTGTTAGTTATAGTAAAGTTCTTAAAGGCTCCTTTTCCTCTTAATATATCAATATCTATACCCTCTATTTTAGCTTCCATGCTAGTAAGCCTACTTATTTCTTTTTCTATAGACTCTTTAGACACTTTAGGAAGTTTTAAATATAAAAATGTTCCTCCTATAATTATTATTGAAATAATAATTAAAAATATTAAAAAATTTTTTTTCATATTTCCCCCTGTAAAACTCTACTTTAAAATTGTATGTTTTCGTTAATTTATTTTTAAATAAATAAAAAAAGAGGGGAGAGCCTCTTTTTTTATTTGTTACTTATATATATTTTACCTTTTAAAGGGATAGAGGTACATAACATATATTACTATATTATTTACTTAACATTTTAAAGTTACATTTGTACCTATTGTCTCTTCAAATTACATGGCTAGTAATCTAAGTGTAATATTTTTATAAATTCTTACTTTCTTACTAAATAATATACATGTTTTCTACCTAAATTTCAACTTAAAAAAATATAATTTTTTTAATTATTTTTTTATAAAAAAATTTTAAAGATATTTTTCTATTACTCTTATTAAACTTTATTCACTTAAAAAATGAAATTATCATAATAAATATAATTAAAAATATAGTACTTTTTTAACAGTATGTTAAAATAAATTTTTAAGTTAGAAAAAATCTAATTCAAAATTTTTGGTTTTAATTAAATAATAAATTTCTATTAATCTAACATATAGAAAAAGAATTTGCATAACTATTTTAAATTAAATTCAAACTTTTTATAAAAAATCAATTTAAATTTTTACTTACTATTAAATTATTATTTTTATCATCTTTAGCCTAGTTTCTTGACTTTTATAAGAAAATAATATATTATTTAATGATATATAAGTGTTTTTTTATTAAATATTTAGGAGGAATGTGTTATGGCAGAAGTTATTTTAAAAAAAGTTGAAAAAACATATCCAAATGGTTTTAAAGCAGTGCATGGAATAGATCTTCATATAAAAGACGGCGAATTTATGGTCTTTGTTGGTCCATCTGGTTGTGCAAAATCTACAACTCTTAGAATGGTAGCAGGTCTTGAAGAGTGCACTGGAGGAGAAATTGTAATTGGCGATAAAGTCGTGAATGATCTTCCTCCAAAAGACAGAGGAATCGCAATGGTTTTTCAAAACTATGCTTTATACCCTCATATGACAGTTTTTGATAATATGGCTTTTGGCTTAAAGTTAAGAAAATTTCCTCAAAATGAAATAGAAAGCAGAGTAAAAGATGCAGCAGAAAAATTACAAATAACTGATTTATTAGATAGAAAACCTAAAGAAATGTCAGGTGGACAAAGACAAAGAGTTGCCGTTGGTCGTGCTATTGTAAGAAAACCTGACGTATTTTTATTTGATGAACCGTTGTCAAATTTAGATGCTAAGCTTAGAGTTTCAATGCGTGTAAGAATAACACAGTTGCATAAAGAATTGAAAGATGCTGGGCAAACCTCTACAATGATATACGTAACACATGATCAAGTAGAGGCGATGACAATGGGCGACCGTATTTGTGTTCTAAATTTTGGAAAAATAATGCAAGTTGATACACCATTAAACTTATATAATACACCAGCTAATAAATTTGTAGCAGGCTTTATTGGCTCTCCAGCGATGAATTTAACTGAAGGTGAATTAAAAGAAAAAGATGGTAAAATAACAGTTAGCTTTTCAGGAGTCAATTTAGAGCTTCCTGAGAATAAAGCTGAAAAAGTAAAATCAAGTATTGGTAAAAAAATATGGTTTGGTATAAGGCCTGAAGATATAGGTAATAGGGCTACTCATCCTGATTCAGATAAAAGCAACTATATAGAAGGAGACATAACTGTAGTAGAACAAATGGGAAATGAAGAGTTTATATATTTTTCAATTAATGGGATACAATATGTTTCTAGAATAGACGCTGTAGACTCTAAAGGTGCTAAACATGGAACTAAGGGGTACGAATTCTATTTTGATATGGAAAAATGCCATGTGTTTGATTATGAAACTGAAGAAAATATAAGCTTATAATAGATTCAAATTGTAAAATAAAACAAATCATTTGAAAGGAGTTTTTATATGGCCAGTGTTGAGCAAAAAGAGCAAGTTTTAGCCTATAAGCTTTTAGTTCCAACTTTTATAATATTATTTATCATAGCTATTTATCCTTTAGGAACAGTTATAATTACAAGTTTTACAGATAAAATTTTTGCTGATGCAACTAATCGTAAAACTAACTTTGTTGGTATAGATAATTATAAGCAACTTTTAGCATTAACAGCAACTACTGTATCCCTGTCAAATGAAGAATTACTAAATATTGAAAAAAAAGTAAGCGAAGACATTGAAAAAATTAAAAAAAAATCAGAAAATACTTGGACAACTTCAATGGAAAAATCTCTTATAAAGAAAAGAAAAAAAGAAAGATCTAGCGGAGCTGCTGAAAGGCAGGCAAGAGGTACCTGGAGAAATAAAGCAAAAATATATGAAAATGAAAAAGTAGAAAAACCACTAATTAGATATAGTCCATACTCCTCTTTAAAAATAGGATCTGAAAAGTATCTCGTAATTGGTGCTTCAACTCCAAAATTTATTGATGGTATAAAAAATACTTTAACTTTTACTTTTTGGTCTGTATTATTAGAAACTATTTTAGGTTTAATTATTGCACTTGTTGTAAATTCAGAATTTAAAGGCAAAGGCATTATGAGATCTATCATGTTAGTACCTTGGGCAATTATTACTGTTGTTAGTGCAAGAATATGGCAATCTATGTTAAGGCCTGATAGGACAGGACTATTTAATTCGCTATTTTCTAAATTTGGAGGAAGTGGGCAAACAGCCTTTCTAACTAAAGACAGCATAGCAATTCCAACAATAATTGCAATTGATGTATGGAAAACTGCACCTTTTATGGCTCTTCTTATTTTGGCAGGATTACAAACAATACCTAGTAGTTTATATGAAGCTGCAGAGGTTGATGGAGCTGGTAAGGTAAAACAATTTTTTAGTATTACATTACCTTTATTAAAACCGACTATTGCTGTTGCTCTTATATTTAGAGCACTTGACGCTTTAAGAGTATTTGACTTATTCAATGTACTTCTTGGAGAGCGCTTATACTCAATGGCTAGTTACAACTACTCCCAACTTATATCTGCTAAAGCTGAAGGAATGGCTTCTGCTGTTGGTATGATTATATTTTTTATTATCTTTGGCTTTGCCATTCTTTGTATGAAAACACTAGGAGTTGGTACAGATGACTAAAGATCAAAAAAAGAAATTAGGTAAAATAGGTTTATGGTTTATGATAGCTATAGTTGCTATTTATATGTTATTCCCTTTTTATTGGGCACTAGTAACTTCTTTAAAAACAGAGAATCAACTGCAAATGCAACCTGCTACTTTTATTCCTAGAGACCCTGAAACAGGTGCCATTTCATTTCACTTTGGTAATTATATCGCTGTGTTTAAAAATGAAACATTTTGGAGAGCTTTTGGGGTAAGTACATTAGTTGCAGCTTTTACTACTATATTGTCACTTTGCATAGGGTCTTTTGCAGGATTTGCATTAGGAAAGCTTAGATTTAAAGGTAAAAAACCTTCGATGTATGTCATTTTAGCAATGACAATGTTTCCACAAGTAACATTACTTTCTGGTCTATTTGCAGTTGTTACTAAAATAGGTCTACCTACCATTGCTAACTTGATACTTACATATATGATATTTACACTACCTTTCACAACTTGGGTATTAACATCATTTTTTAGAGAGTTACCGTCTGAGCTGTTGCAATCAGCTCAAGTCGACGGAGCAACTCCATTTCAAAGCTTTTATAGAATACTACTTCCCCTTACAGCACCTGCTCTAGTAACAACAGGACTACTTGCATTTATAGCTGCTTGGAATGAGTACTTATTCGCTTTAACATTTACAGTTACAGACCAAAAATGGAGAACTATACCTGTTGCTGTAGCAACATTTTCTGGTAAGGTAGCTAGACAATATCCCATGGGAGAAGTTATGGCTGCAGCAATACTTGTTACTGTACCAATAATAGCTTTAGTACTATTTTTCCAGAAAAAAATAGTTGCTGGACTTACTGCTGGAGCTGTCAAAGGATAATTTATTATTATGTATTAAATGTTTAAATTTTTTCAAGGAGGAATGTATATGAAAAACTGGTTAATACTTCTACTTACTGTATCTATTTTTGGACTTACTGCTTGTGGGGGGTCAAAGGAAACATCTGATACTAAGCCTAATGAAAGTGAAACTATGCAAAAAGAAGAAGTAAATGAAATGAAAGATGACAAAATGAAAAAAGATGAAGCTAAAAACGAAGAAAAACATGTTGTTACAATAGCTACAGGAGCTGTTGGGCAAGAATTAGAATTAACTAAAGAAACAGCTAAAAGATATATGAAGGACAATCCTAATGTAGAAATAAAAATATTTGAAACTCCTGACTCAGCTTCAGATAGGCTTGGGTTGTATTTACAACTTTTAGAAAAACAGTCTTCAGATGTTGACCTATTTCAAGTTGATGTTGTTTGGGCTGGAGATATGGGAGGCCATCTATTAGATCTTAATGAGTACGGAGGAGATAAAATATCTAGCACTCACTTCTCTTCTCTTATAGAAAACAATACTGTTGACGGTAGATTAGTTGCAATCCCTTGGTTCATTGATGCAGGTTTACTTTTCTATAGAAGTGATCTATTGGAAAAATATGGATTAGATGCACCTGAGACATGGGAAGATCTAGAAAAACATGCAAAAACAATACAAGATGGAGAAAGATCTGAAGGAAACAGTGACTTTCAGGGATATGTATGGCAAGGTAATGCTTATGAAGGACTTACTTGTGACGCACTAGAGTGGATATACTCTAATGATGGAGGTACAATTATATCAGCTGATAAAAAAATTACTATCAATAACCCTAATGCTATAGAAGCCATAGAAATGGCAGCAGCATGGGTAGGGACTATCTCTCCACAAGGAGTAATACAATACCTAGAAGAAGATGCTAGAAATGTATGGCAAGCAGGAAACGCAGCATTTATGAGAAACTGGCCTTATGCTTACTCTTTAAGTCAAGAAGATAATTCAAAAGTACAAGGAAAATTTGGGGTGTCTGCTTTACCTGCAGGAAAATCCGGGACTAAAGCTGCCACTTTAGGTGGATGGCAAATAGGAGTTTCTAAATATAGTAAAAATCCTGAAATTGCAGCTGATGTTGCTCTTTATTTAGCAAATTCAGAGTCTCAAAAGTATAGAGCAATTGAAGGTTCATTTAACCCTACTATAACTTCCTTATATGAAGATGCTGAAGTAATAGAGTCAAATCCATTTTTTAAGGATTTATATGATGTATTTGTAAATTCTGTAGCTAGACCTTCAACTGTTAGCGCTCCTCAATATGGAGTTGTATCAACTGAATTCTTCCAAGCAGTTTATTCAGTTTTAAATGGAAATACTGATGCAGAAACAGCACTTAGTGATCTTTCTGATAGATTAGAAGAAGTAACAGGATATGAAGTAGAATAAAAACAAGAGCTCCTCTAAAAGAGGAGCTTTTTTTATATCACATATTTATTATGTCCCTAGGCATATCTATTTTATTAAAAAAATATTATAGTACTATTTCTCGTCTATATATTCTGTATTCTTTAAAAAATCTTTATCACTAATATACCCTTTTTGTGCCAAATCTTTTTTGTACTTTTTATTATATATACTAGCTACTACTACCCAATATGTTGTACTAGCAAATAATATATACATATTAAAATTTTCATTATTGCCTAAAAGTGTTAAAAAACTTCCAATTATAAAAGCTCCACCTAGCATTAATATTGCATTCTTATAATCCTTTCTAAAAATTGGTACTAACGGACCAAAAAAAAGCGTTGTCCAAGAAAACCCTTCAGGAGTCTTCTTTATTTGTAAAGTTTCTGGATGTATCATATTTATCTCCTATTTAATTTCATGGTCTTATAAACCCTTGTTTGACTTTGTACAGAGTTTATATCTTATCTTAAGTTTATACTACTATTTATTCTTTAGTATATATAAATTGTAGCTAGTATTATTAGTATACCAAAAAATCTATTATTATTATAGTAGTTTTGCAAATAAATCATTTTTTATAAAAACAAGCTTTTTAATTCTGGTATTTTTGAATTTAATTTTACTATTAAAAAAATAAATTTTTATCATAGAGATACTATCTTTTTACTTATCTATGCTATAAATTATATAAAATTCAATCTTTTTATGATCTTGACCTTCTAAAAAAATATTAACAAAAATAACTAAAATTTTATTGTATAATTTATAAAATTGCTATAATTATGACCATTTTTTATAAGATATTTTCTTTTTAAGCACATGGTTCTTAATTTAAATTTTAAAGCACATTTTGTTCTACTTTACTCTTAATCATTCTAAATCTTTATTTCACACTTCATTTACTATATTCAATCTCTATAATAATTTAACATTTAAATTGTATATAAATTTTAGATCTTAGTAACATATTTAGCAGTAGTAAGCTAGTATAATATTAATTGTTATTTGTTAAATCTCTTTTTTAAGTTTTTACAATTTATTACTTCATTTATTTTTTAACAACATATCTCAAAAGTATAACAATTCACATTTCTTTTTATTGTATACTTATTCTTATTATTATTTCTTCAGCTGTTCAATTTCTTAATTATCTAATCACCTTATAATATAAGGTATTCATATATAAATTGAATTATTTATATATCCGTAATAAAATAACTTGTAGTGTCATAAAATTATGATTCAACAGTTATTAACAGTTACAGTAAATTATTAATGTATTTAGCTTATAACACAAGAAAATATAGAACGTCTTAGCTGCAAAATGAAAAATATATTAATATTTGTACTATAAGATATTAATAGCAGGAAGTTGTAAGTAAATGACAAAATCAATAGAACCAAATATTGCAGATTTAGCTAATGGATGGTTAAAGTCATACAAGCTTAATTATAAATTAGAGCAGGAACCTTTAAATAGTGAGATAGATAAAGCACTCTCTTACTATTTTACTAAAAATGGTGGAACAGGATCAAATAGACCTGACGCAAAATTACTATTACAAGATAAAAATTTAAACTATTATCCTATTCTTATTGAGTATAAAGGCTACAAAAATAAACTTGTAAAACTTAATGACAGTGGGCAAGTTGAAAATATAACTAAAAAAAATGAACCATATTTTAAAAATATAAATTCTTTTGCTGTAAATGGAGCAGTTCATTATGCAAATGCTTTGTTACATCATACTGGCTATACAGATATTATTGCTATTGGTATGACAGGACACAAGGATGAAAGTGGAAAAATCCAGCATGAAATAGGAGTTTACTATGTTTCAAAAAGCAACTTAGGTATAGGACAAAAGTTGCAGAATATACAGATTTTTCATTTTTAGCTCGGCAAAATTTTGATGGTTTTATTGAAAAAGTAAAAACTTTACACCTGTCACAAGAGGAAATTGACAAACTAAAAGAGCAAAGGGAAAAAGAAATTGATGCTAGTCTACTAAAACTTAATAATGATATTTATCAAAATGAAAAAGGTTTAGGAGAAAATGACCGAGTGTATCTTGTTGCAGCTTCTATTATTGCAACTCTTGGAATACCTGGAGAAGTAGCGCCACTTGAAAAATCTGCTTTAAAATCTTCCACTGAAAAAGGAAGTAGCGATGGAGAAATAATAGTAAGAAAAATAGAAGCTTTTTTAGATGAAAAAGAATTACCTAAAGAGAAAAAAGAACTCATCATAAGAACTTTAAAAAATACACTTTTAACTACTAATATTAATAAAGTTGAAAATGGTGAAAGCCAAGTAAAAAGAGTTTTTAGCAAAATTGTTGATGATCTAGGCATATATTATAAAATAGGTCTAACAACTGATTTTACAGGTAAGCTTTTTAATGAAATGTATGGATGGCTTGGTTTTTCACAAGATAAACTAAATGACGTAGTACTTACTCCATCTTATGTTGCTACTCTTTTAGTGAAACTAGCACGAGTAAATAAAGATTCTTATGTGTGGGATTTTGCTACAGGATCTGCTGGCTTGTTAGTTGCTGCTATGAATGAAATGCTTATTGATGCCAAAAATACAATTACCTCACCTGAAGAACTCAGCAAAAAAGAGATTAAAATAAAATCTGAGCAGTTGCTAGGAATAGAATTCCTTTCAAGTGTATACATGCTAGCAATTTTAAATATGATTTTGATGGGTGATGGAAGTTCAAATATTTTAAATAAAGACTCTTTAAAAGATTTTGATGGGAATTATGGTTTTAGTAAAAGCGACAACAAATTTCCTGCTAGTGCTTTTATTTTAAATCCTCCTTACTCTTCCAAGGGAAATGGTATGAACTTTGTAGAAAAAGCTCTTGGAATGATGAACAAAGGCTACGCTGCTATTATTATTCAAAACTCAGCAGGTTCAGGTAGAGCAAAAGATTATTGTGTAAGAATATTAGAAAAACATACCCTTTTAGCTAGTATTAAAATGCCAATTGATTTGTTTATTGGAAATCAAGCGTACAAACTAATATATATGTTTTTAAAGTAAATGAAAGACATCATAAAGATGAAATGGTAAAATTTATAGATTTTTCTAATGATGGTTATACTAGAACTAATCGTAAAAAAGCAAGTAATAATCTAAAAGATACAGACTGTGCTAAGGAAAGATATGAAGAACTGGTAAACTTAGTACGTTTTGGAAAAGTAAGCTTAATATTTTTACTGATAAAGAGTATTACGAAGATACTATTGACCCCAAAAATGGTGCTGATTGGAATAAAAGCGCCCCTATAGACACTAAACCTACTTTGCAAGATTTCAAGAAAACTGTAAGTGACTATTTAGCTTGGGAAGTTTCTAATATTTTAAAGTCACAAAATATAAAGGATAAAAATCAGGGAAAGTAGATACCCTACTCAATAAAAAGCTAGAAAAAGTTGAGTGGGGTGAATATAAATTAGGTGATTTATTTGATATCAAAGGAAATCCACAATTGAATAAAGATAGTTTTATATTTAATGATAATGGTGAATATCCCTATTTTACAAGGACAGCTTTTAATAATGGCATAACAGGCTATGTAGATTATTTAGATGAAAAACACAAAATAAAGGGAAATTGTCTTGCTGTAGGAATGCTTGGAATGCAATTTTTTTATATGCAAAAAGATTTTTATGCAGGGTAGTTTACAAAACAAGCAATACCAAAGCAATTTTCCTTAAATCAAAAATTAGCTACTTATTTCATTAGTTTGTTAAATAAAAATGACCAACTTTTTAAAAGTGTATTAGTACGTAACTTTGAAAAAATTTTCAATGAAACCCAAATACAACTCCCTGTCAAAAATGGAAATATAGATTTTGAATTTATGGAAACTTTTATAGCAGAACTAGAAAGAAAGCGAATAGCAGAACTGGAAGCATATTTATTAGCTAGTGAATTAAAAAATCACAAGTTAACAGCTGAAGAACAACAAGTATTGCAAGATTTTGAGAATGTGAATTGGGGAACGTTTAATCTTGAAAAATTATTTGGAAAATCTATTCGCGGTAAACGGTTAAAAAGTGCAGATAGAATTTCAGGAAATTTACCTTTTGTTACTGCTGGAGAAACAAATGAGGGTATTTCTGCATTTATTGGAAATAATGTCACTGTGTTTTCAGAAAATACAATAACTATTGATATGTTTGGTTCTGCAAAATACAGAAATTATAAATATGGGGGCGATGATCATATTGCAGTTGTTCATACTGAGAACTTGCCTAAATGTGCTGCAATTTTTCTAGCTACTGCAATACATAAATCATCTTACACAGGAAAATTTAATTATGGAAAAAATTTTTATGCAAAGGATGCAGATGAATTAGATATTTTACTCCCAATAAAACAACAAAAACCAAATTATGCAATAATGGAGACTTTTATGTCTGCAATTCAAAAGTTAGTTATAAAAGATGTTGTTTTATATACAGATAAAAAAATAGAAGCCACTAAAAAAGTTGTAAATCAAAAACACAAAAATAATTAATCCAATAAAGACTATGCCTGACTCTGACTAATCAAAAATAGTACTTCTCAGTAAGTTAAGTGTTAAAAAATATATTAGATCTAAATAAAATTTAGCACTTCAAGACATCTTTACCTCTAAAAACTAATACCACAATCAGATTAGATGAGGATTTAGAAATAAAAATTCAGATGTTTAGTCATTTAACAAATTGTTATGAATAAAAGGTCCATTAAAATTACTCTAAACAAAACTTGGTATATCCATTTGTAGTATAAGACCTTTAAATTAACATTTACTAAAGTAAAACCATCAAGCAGCAATAAAATTATCTATACAAACTAAAAAAAGTTAAAGTTAAAATATGGGTTTAATTAAAAACTAGGCTAATTTTAAAGCAGAGTCTGATATTCTTTTGATATTATCAAGCTAAAGTTTAAGCTTTAGTTTTTTTATCTCAATTTACTCCACAAGCTGTAAAAGTTTATCTCGCTATTTTATAGATGGCTTTGTAGATAGCTTCATTAATTATTTTTTAAACATAAATCTTTAAACATTGGTAGTGATTCACACCAGTTGCAAAAATTTCCCCAATCTTCTTTCAATTTATGGTTTTTTCTTTGCAAATAAATAGTTTTCAATTGTAAATAATTAGTTGTCACCCTCATGGTTTGTTCAAATCCAAGGGGGGTGTTGGAAATTATCTTCATAAAAATATCGTATTTTGTATATTCTTTAGCATCTACTACTACAGTATTTTCATCTAAAGAGTTGTATATCTTTATCCATTTATTTAAATTATCAATAATAACAAGGTCTACATACTTATTACATGATTTTTTAATGTCCATTCTTGTAAGTCTATGCATTTTAGAAGTAGAGCTTACTATATCTGCAAAATGATACCTTTGAAATTGAGGACTCCAATAGTTTGGGTAAGTCACATCAAATTGTACAATAATTCCCTTTAAATAGCAGTCATGCCCTGTGCCTAAATTCACAGCCCCCAATTTCTGTCCTCTCAAATAATCTTTAGAAACAAGCTTAGCCTTGGCATGCTTTACAATTTCAGTAGATTTCATTGGGTATGAGCTTGCATCAATGCTTTCTTCAAGACCATATACTTTATCATTAAATATTTTTAGCATATAATCTAAGCCCCCTCACTTTTTTGGATAAATTTAGTTATTATATTATTTTAAAATTCTCTTTTTATACGCTCAGAAAAATATACTGCTATTTTTGCTGCTATTTCTGCATTATTATAAACTAATTTTATATTAGCATCCAAGCTTTTTCCTTCTGTAATATTTTTTACTTCATTTAAAAGAAATGGCGTTATCTCCTTGCCACTAATGCCTTTTGCTTTCACTTCCTCCAATGACTTTTCAATTGCTTCATCTATTATTTCTTTTTTTATTTCAAATTCTTCTGGAATTGGAACTGTAACAATCGCTCCACCATGTATACCTAAATGCCATTTTATTTCAATAGTCTTTGCTATTTCTTTTGCTGAGTCAAATTTGTACTCCAATTTGAAACCACTATGTCTTGAGTAAAACGCTGGAAGGTCATCAGTTTTATATCCTAAGACAGGAACTCCCTTCGTCTCTAAGTATTCCAAAGTTAACCCAAGGTCTAAAATAGATTTAGCCCCTGCACAAACAACTGCTACATCAGTATTTCCTAATGTTTCCAAGTCAGCTGATATATCAAAGTTATTTTCTGCTCCTCTATGAACTCCACCTATTCCCCCTGTTGCAAATATCTTAATACCTGCTAAGTTTGCAATTATCATTGTTGATGCTACTGTAGTCGCACCATTTAGTTTCTTAGACAAAATAATTGGTAAATCCCTCTTACTAGTTTTTAAAATATCTTTAGATTTTCCTAAAAACTCTATTTGATCTTTTGTTAATCCTACTTTCATTTTACCATTAATGATCCCAATAGTTGCTGGAACAGCTCCATTTTCTCTAATTATACTTTCCACCTTTAGGGCAGTCTCTACATTAATAGGGTATGGCATGCCATGAGATATTATAGTTGATTCTAAGGCTACTATAGGTCTATTATATTTTAAAGCTTCACTTATTTCTGGAGATATATCTAAATAATCTTTATAAATTAACATTTACTTTCTCCTTTATTATTTGATTTACGTAGTTTATATTAATTAGTTTTGATATGGTATCTTCTGACATTATATTTATAGAGCTAACTCCTGTTGCAAAAGCCGCTATTTTTTCAATAGAATACCCTTGTAAAGCTCCGTATACGATCCCTCCCATAAAACTATCTCCAGCTCCATTAGTATTAAGTGGGTCTATGTTTTTACTTGTTACAAAGCCACCTAATCTTTTATTTAGAAAAAAAACTCCATCTTTTCCAAATGTTACAAATATATTTTTAAGACCTGTTTCTAAAAGTGATGATTTATATTCTTTTATATTGTTTATATCAAATTTTTTATTAAATAAAACTTCAGCTTCATATTTGTTAACTTTTAAAGTGTCAATTTTAGAAAGATGTCCCTTTATTTTTTTTACTTTTTCACTTGAAACGCCATCTATAAAAAACTTATTTTTATAGTTATTAATTAAATATTTTATAGTGTTTTGAGATAGGTTAGTATCAAGTACTACAATACTAGAGTCTTTTATTAGTTTTTCCTTTGTTTTTATAAACTTTTCATCTAAAACTTTATCTATATTCATATCAGCAACAGATATCAACATATTTTTTTCATCATCTAGCACAGATAGATATACAGACGTTTTGTTGGTAAAAATACAGTTTGAAATATCTATATTAATACCTTTCATATATAAACTTATTTTATCGCCATAGTAATCCTTACCTATTGTAGAAATTAACTTTATATTCAAATTTAATTTAGATAATACCTCAGAAATATTCCTTCCTACTCCTCCAAAGCTACACTTTACATTACCTATATTTGAATCATTAAGTTTTATTTTATTTTTAGCAACTCCCTGTATATCAATATTTGTACCACCGATTACTAATATATAATCTTTCATAAGATTCACCTTATCATAAATGTTTAGCATTAATACAAAGTTAAAGTAAATATGATGCTTTTTACCCTAGGCATAGATTAGAAATATTATAAATTTTAAAGTTTTTTAGATTATATTTTCTTTATCTATAAATTGTTAATTATGCACATTATCACATATGATAAGTGGGTTGTCAATAGAGATACATCTTTGTAGATCATTATATATTAAACAAAATACTTAGTTAAATAATTACTATTTAAGTTATTTATACTTTTTATAAATTCGCTAGTTTTCTTTATTACTTTTTTGAACTCACTATATAAAATTATTATGTGCATTATATAAAATAATTATAGCATGAATGTAATAACTATAAAATATAGGTTCATTCAATATTAAAATTTTGTTTCAAATTTAATTAATTTAAATATATTTCTTTAATATATTTTAAATGTCAGGTATACTTTAAGTATAAAAAATAATCAATGATTACATGTAAATTTTTAAGGAGGTATTAAAAATAGTGAGTTTAAATAAGGCCCCTAAAAATAATGTCTTTTATAGAAATCAAAATTGGCATTATCCTAAGATAAAAAAAGGTGAAGGTATTTATTTAATTGATGAAAATGGAAATCGTTATATAGACGCATGCTGTGGTTCTGCTGTTTCAAATATTGGTCATGGCAATAAAGAGATCGCCCAGTATACAAAAGAACATATGGAGAGAATCGCTTTTACTCATTTATCTAGATGGACAGTGGACTCAATAGAAAAGTGTGCTAAGATGGTGGTTAATTGGATGCCTACAAGTCTAGATCATGTTTATTTTGTTTCAGGAGGGTCTGAGGCTACAGAAACAGCAATAAAAATGGCTAGGCAATACTTTGTAGAAAGAGACGGACAAAATACTAGCAAAAGCAAGATCATTTCAAAGTGGACTTCATATCACGGAAATACTTTAGGAGCTCTCTCTATGACAGGAATAACTGGAAGAAGAAAGTATTTTGATGGAATGCTTGTAAACTTTCCTAAAATACCACAGTTTTATCACTATAGAAATGTCTGGGGTACAAAAACACTAGAGGAAACAAGCGTTAAGGCTGCTGAAGAAATAGAACGGTGCATTTTAGCTAATGGACCTGAAAATATTGCCGCTTTCATATCAGAACCTGTTGTAGGATCTGCAGCTCCTGGGATACATCCTACTCCAACATACTTTGAAATAGCTAGGGAAATCTGCGATAAATATGATATACTTATGATATCTGATGAAGTTATGGCCGGTTTTGGAAGAACTGGAAAAAATCTAGGAATAGACCATTATAATGTAAAACCTGACATAGTTGCAACTGGAAAGGGTATGAGCTGTGGATATACACCTATGGGAGCTACTGTTGCAAATAAAAAGATATTTGATACTATCATGGTACAAGGAAGTGGACATTTTGTTAACGGACACACTTATGCAGGGAATCCTCTATCATGCGGTATCTCTGCAAAAGTTTTAGAAATCATTGAAAGAGAAAACTATGTCGAGAACTGTAGGTTACAGGGTAAGTATTTCATGGAAAAACTACAAAACTTATACAATTATCCTATTGTTGGAGAAATAAGAGGTAAAGGGTTAATGATTGGTATAGAATTTGTAAAAAATCAAGACACTAAAGAAGCTTTTGGTTCTATGGAAAATATAAAAAATAAAGTTACATTTAAGGGATTAGATAATGGAATTGTTCTTTATCCTGGAGGAGGAAGTGTCGATGGAGTAAGAGGAGATCATATACTAATTGCACCTCCATTTAATATCACAAAAGAAGAAATAGATGATCTTTATAGCAAATTAGAAAAATCCATAAAAGAAACATGCAATGATATAAGGTAGCATTTTATATAAAAGGAGATTTTAAGTATGGAAAAATTAGTTATAACTTTAGCACCTACAGGTAACGTCCCTACTAAAAGCCTTAATCCAAATTCACCACTTAATAATAAGGAGATTGTCAGCGATATAAAAAAATGTGTTCAATTAGGTGTTTCTGTTGCTCACATGCACGTTCGAGATAATAACAATAAACCTACTAGTGACAAAGATAAGTTTAAAGATCTATTAGATTTAATTGAAAGTGAAAATATCAATGTTATCAAACAATTATCAACTGGAGCAAGGGGAGGAGAAAACACTACTGGTTACAGAGGCCAAATGCTTGATCTAAACTGCCATATGGCAAGCCTTTCAACAGGGTCTTCAAATTTCCCAACTTCTATAAATGGTAATTCTCCTGACCTTATAAGGTCCTTAGCAGAAAAAATGACTGCAAATAATATAAAACCTGAAATTGAAATCTTTGATGTAGCTATGATTAATAATGCAATAAAGCTTGAAAGGAAAGGAATTATAAAAGGACCTCTTCATTTCAATTTAGTTATGAATGTCCCAGGTTCAATACCTGGCACTATAAAAAACTTAATGTTTTTAGTAGACTCTCTCCCTAAAAATAGTACTTGGTCAGTATCTGGAATAGGACTCTCTCAAGTTAAAATGATAGCAACAGGAATACTTTTAGGGGGACATGTTAGAACAGGTCTAGAAGACTGTATATATTATGAAAAAGGCATTTTAGCAAGCAATGAGTCCCTTGTTAAAAGAGTTGTTAGAATTGCAAAAGAGCTAGGAAGAGAAATTGCATCAGTTGAAGAAGCTAAAAATATTTTAATGATAAACTAAGGAGGAAACAAAATGTCATCAGTAAGCATGGTGTCACCCCACTCTAAAAGACCGCCAATGAATGATAAAATATTTAGCATCAATAAAAAAGCACAAGAAGCAATGAAAAAATATGGTGCTGAAAACGTTATAAATTCTACTATAGGAGCTTTTTTAGATGATGCTGGGAATTTAAAAACATTTGAAGTTGTTATGGAAACTCTTAAAAAATTACCAAACTCAGATATAGCAGCTTATGCTCCTATAAGCGGGATTCAAGACTACCTTGATGCTGTAAAAACAGCATGCTTTGGTAAATACCTACCACAAGGATATATAAGAACTATTGCAACAATGGGAGGAACTGGAGCTATTAGACACGCTATATGGAACTACACTGATTTTGAAGATAAAATATTAACATCTGACTGGCATTGGAATCCTTACAGTGTAATAGCAAAGGAACATGGAA
Organism: Tubiluchus corallicola; assembly: GCA_030141605.1. Classification (NCBI taxonomy): domain Eukaryota; kingdom Metazoa; phylum Priapulida; class Priapulimorpha; order Priapulimorphida; family Tubiluchidae; genus Tubiluchus; species Tubiluchus corallicola. The sequence continues at coordinate 10,526 of JAQGDQ010002462.1, read as the reverse complement.
GAAGCATTGACACATATACATTATTCAATGAAAATTACGAATTCAACAAAGAAGCATTTTCTAAAAAAATTCATGAAATTTTACAAAAGCAAGATAAACTTATGGTAATTTTAAATACACCTTCTCACAATCCAACAGGATATACAATTAATTCTGGCGATTTTAAATTTATAAAAGAAACCTTTGAAAGAGAAAATAAGAATGGAAAGAAAATAATCTTAGTTTTAGATGTTGCATACATTGACTTTGCAGGAAGCGAAGAAGAGTCAAGAGATTTTAGCAAATATATAAATAGCTTTTCTGAGAATGTATTTACTATTATTGCTTATAGCATGTCAAAGAGTTTTGCATTGTATGGATTAAGGACAGGAGCAATAATGTGTATTACACAAAATGAAGATCTCGCCAATGAATTTGAAAATGCTATGAAATTTTCAAATAGAGGTACTTGGTCAAACAATAATAGAGCTGCAATGACAACTTTAGCCAAAATCATGAATAACCAAGAGTTAAGTAATAAATTAAAAAAGGAAAGAGAAGATTTTGCTAACCTTTTAAAAATAAGAGCAAAATCATTTTTAAAAAAATCCAAAGAAGTAGGATTAGATGTTTGTCCATATAGAGGTGGCTATTTTATATCTATACCCTGTAAAAAACCTGAAGAAATATCTAAAGAACTTGAAAAAGACAACATATTCATAGTGGCCTTAAAAAAAGGAATTCGATTCACTCCATGTTCTGTACCTGAAAATCAATGTGGAAAAGCTGCAGAAATGATAAAGAAAGCTTTTGATAAACTAGAGGTATAAATAAAGTGCATTTGCTTATAAAAATATAAAAGCTAAACAAGTATTTTTTTATATTTATAGTGAACTTAATCTCATTATTATTATATTAATTAAATAGTTTATTGATATGTAAAATATCAACAAGCTATTTATTTTTTTATATTTATTGCAGATTTTTAACTATTATTATGATATAATAATTTAACTTCTGTTGTATATAAATACCCTAATATAGTGCTATAAAGCTACTTTAAGTTTTCTTAAATTTTAAATACATCTAAGGAGGAAGATGATTCCTAGTGGAGTAATTGTAGAGTATAATCCTTTTCATAATGGTCATTTACATCATATTAATGAAGCCAAAAAATACTGTGATGTACTCATAGCTGTTATGAGTGGTGATTTCCTACAAAGAGGAGAACCTGCATGCATAAATAAATATGAAAGAACAAAATTAGCCTAAAAAATGGAGTTGATATAATTATCGAGCTTCCTGTTTATTTTTCATCTCAAGCTGCAGAAGTATTCGCCTTTGGCTCTGTGTCTATATTAAATTTAATGAAGGTTAACTCTATTGTTTTTGGATCTGAATCTGCTAACTTAAAACATTTAAATAATATTTTAGATATAAAATATTCTAAAGAATATAACGAATTAATGAATAAATTTTTATTACAGGGCGTATCTTACTCTAAAGCAAACAACTTAACTTTAGAATCATTTAATTTAAAAATTAGCTCAAATGATATTTTAGCCCTTGAATACATCAGTAGTATAAAAAAATTAAATTTAAACATAAAAGCAGTTCCTATAAATAGAATTAAATCGCAATATAATTCTTGTGAAATAACTGAAGATATTGCCAGTGCTACAGCTATTAGATCTCTTATTTACAATGAGGATACCTCAACTATAGAAAAGGTTGTCCCTAATAGCTCTTTAAAAACCATTATAAAACATATGGACTCTAACAATATAGCTACACTTGATAAGTTTTATCCCTTAATAAAGTATACTATTTTAACCAACAAGAGCCATTTAAAAAATATTCAAGATATAGAAAAAGGGCTAGATAATAGAATTTACAACTTAGCTATAAAACATTGTAGTTTTAATGATTTTTTTAATGATTTGCTAACTAAGCGCTATTCAAAATCAAGATTACAACGAGTTCTTATACACATTTTACTAAACATTACTACTGAGGTAACCAAAAATGCTCTTTATAATATTCCTTATTTGAAAATACTTGGCTTCAATAGTAATGGAAGAAAATATTTAAATTATTTAAAATCTATTAATGATTACAACTTTATAGTTACAGACAAAGACGCAAAAAAATATTTAAGTAAAGAAAATTATTTCCTTTATAATATAAATTACACCAGTGAAAAAATATACAAATTATTATATAATTATAAAAATATAAATAAACCTATTAATTTAGCGTAGGAGGATTCTATGAGAAAAAGTGTTCCTTTTAAAATACAAGTCTTATATGGCATCGGAGTTAGTTATGCTATAGTTGATCAAATTTTTAGCCAGTGGGTTATGTACTATTACTTACCTCCTGAAAGCTCAGGCCTAAAGCCTTTACTACCACCTCTATTTATTAGTTTAGCTCTAGTTTTCTCTAGATTCATTGATATGATATTTGATCCAATTATTGGACACTGGTCTGATAACACTAATAGTCGATGGGGAAGAAGATCTCCTTTTGTAGCTGCTGGAGCTATTCCATTAGCAATTTTTACAATTTTATTCTTTTTTCCTATAAAAACATCTACTACCTCTATTTTTATTAGTTTAAGCTTAGTAGGGGCACTATTTTTTATTTTTTATACTGTTGTTGGAGCTCCTTATAATGCTATCATTCCTGAAATAGGACATACTCGTAATGAACGCTTAAATCTCTCTACATGGCAATCTGTTTTTAGGATGTTATATACTGCTGTAGCAATGATCACTCCAGGTATTTTAATAAAATTATTTTCAACTAATGGGGATACTGAGTTAGGAATAAGAAAAATGGTTATTTTATTAAGTTTATTTTCCATTATTGGAGCATATGTATGTGTTTTTACAATTAACGAAAAGAAATATTCTATTTCAAACAATAAGGAAAAAACTAATTTCAAAGATGTTTTTAGTATGATTTTAAAAGAAAAAAACTTCTTAATTTATCTAGTTGGTTTTTTATTTTTCTTTATAGGATTTAATACTTTAAGGGCTTCTATTAACTATTATGTTGAAGATATTATGGGACTTGGAAAAGGTAGTATAACTGTTGTTTCCGCTATATTATTTGGAGCATCCGCTATATTTTTCTACCCTACTAATAGAATATGTAAAAAATTTGGCTATAGAAAAATAATGCTTGTAGATCTTGTTTTATTAATGGTATTTTCATTAGGATTATTTTCATTAGGTAAGCTTATTCCTATTAAATTTGGTTTTGTCATTTTTGCACTTATTGGGATCCCACTTGCTGGAGCTGCGTTTATATTTCCACCTGCTATGGTTAGCGAAATAGCAACAGCATTGAGTAAAAAATATGATTTAAAAATTGATGGGATAGCTTTTGGCATACAAGGCTTTTTCTTAAAGCTAGCTTTTTTGATCTCCATACTTGTGTTACCTCTTATTTTAGTTGCTGGAGAGGGCTCATTAATTGAAAGTATGGTTAAAATACCTGAAAATATTAGTAGAAATGGTATTTACTTCACCGCTATATTTTCAACAATATGCTTTGCTATTTCTTTTGTTTTTTATTTTATATACAAAGAAATATTTGTAGACAGCTAAATGTTATATTAAAAAAAAGCAAACAAAACTTTGTTAAGTATATAACAGGTATATACCTAATTTATGAAATTACTTAAAATCTTACTCAAATTTTACTTCTTTTTAAAATTACTTAACCTTTAATTTGCTAATAATTTATAGTTAAAATACAGTTCAAACACAAAATTATATACAAATGACTTAACTCAAGTGATTTTACAGTAAAATAAATTAATTTTACGAGTTTAAATAAATATCTGTTCATTTTTTATTAAAAAACTTTGAAGAATGAATATTATTTAGTATAATAAACTAGTAGAATTAAAATAAAATGAGAGGTGATTTTTAATGAAAATAGGAGTTCCTAAAGAAATAAAAAACAATGAATTTAGGGCAGGTTTAGTACCAGAAAGCGTACTGCAGCTAAAACGTGATGGGCATGAAATATATGTTGAGACTAACTTAGGAGTCGGCATAGGATTAACAGATGAAGATTATAAAAATGCTGGAGCCATCATTTTAGAGTCTTTAGAGGAAGTTTTTGAAAAGTCAGAAATGATAATAAAGGTCAAAGAACCACAAAAAAGAGAAGTTAACTGTCTAAAGCCTCATCATATACTCTACACTTACCTTCATTTATCAGCTGATAAAGAATTAACTTTAGGCCTTATGAATTCAGGAGCAACCTGCATAGCTTATGAAACTATACAACTTTCTGATAACAGCCTTCCTCTTTTATTTCCTATGTCAGAGGTAGCAGGTCGAATGGCTACTATTGTGGGTACAGAGTATTTACAAAAAAACAAAGGAGGTAAAGGAATTTTATTAGGAGGTGTAACAGGCACCAAAAGAGCTAACGTAACAATACTTGGAGGAGGAGTTGCTGGGATAAGCGCTTTAAAAATGGCTACTGGATTGGAAGCTAATGTAAATATATTAGATGTTGATATAAATAAATTAAGATATATAGATGATATCTACGGAAGCAAAGTAACAACACTTTACTCAAATATAGGAAATATAGAAAATACATGTTTAGAGTCAGACCTTATTATAGGAACTGTACTTATACCAGGTGCAAAAGCCCCTCATCTAGTTTCAAAAGAACTTGTTAATAGGCTAGAAAAAGGTACTGTTTTAGTTGATGTTGCTATAGACCAAGGAGGGTGTTTTGAAACTTCAAAACCAACTACACATGAAAATCCTATTTACAATATAAATGATGTTGTTCACTACTGCGTAACAAACATGCCTGGAGCTTACCCTAGAACATCAAGTTATGCCTTAAATAATGCCACTTTAAAGTATGCTAGAATACTTGCAAACCAAGGTGTTAAAGAAGCTATCTCTAATTATAAAGAACTTTACTTGGGAGTTAATGTAGCTGATGGAAAATTAGTATACAAGCAAGTTGCTGATGACTTGAATTTACCATATACAAAACTCTAAATGACAAACTATTATCAAGGATATATTTTAAATGAATAAAATTATATTTACCATTGCATTATCATTTTTTATTTTTAGTTGCACTAAAGAAAAAGAAGTTAAACTTATCAAAGATACAACCACGCAAAGTGAAATTTTTCCAGAAAAAGAAGCAAAGTTAAAAATATGGGCTTTTGAAAGTGAAGATGGAGAATATATAGATTTTGCAATTAAAGAGTTTAATAAAATATTTCAAACTAATATAGTGCAAGAAAGCATAAATATATTTGAAGTAATGCCTCTTCTTATGCAGGATCAAGATACAGATTCAGGAGCTGCAGACTTATTTATCACAACTCATGGAATTATAAATAAAGGCTACAGGTCTGGTATTTTAATGGAAAATATAGTTTCAAAAGACAGGGTACAAAGCAACTTTATCTCTTCAGCAATAGATGCTGTTACAGAGAGCAACGGAGAAATGTATGCTTGGCCTATATCAATTGATACATACGCTCTATATTATAATAAGGATATAATAGACTCACCTGTTGAAACATTTGAAGAGCTCATACAAGTAGGAAAAGATTACACTAACAAAGCAAACAACAAGTATGGCATCCTGTGGGAAGTTCAAAATTTTTACTATAGCTATGCTTTTATGAGCTTAGAAGGTGGTTATATTTTTGGAGATAATAATAAAGATATAACAGATATTGGGATAAATAATAAGAAGTCTATAAATGGCTTTCAATTCATGAAAAGTTTAAAAAGTATTTCTATTGAAAAAGTAGAGGATGCTACCTATGAAACTATGGTTGGACTATTTAATGAGGGAAAGGTAGGTGCAATTATAAACGGACCTTGGGCAGTTGATGAAATTCACAGTATTGATTATGGAGTAATGCCATTTCCTACTGTAAATGGAAAACATCCTAGAACTTTTTCAGGATTAAGGGTTGTTGGGGTAAATAGCCATACTAAATATCCAAAAGCTGCTCAGCTTTTTGCAGATTTTTTATCTAGTGAAAAAATGCTAAATAAAAGGTATGAACTCAACAATCAAATTCCACCATTAAAAACTTTTTTTAATAATGAAAATATATTACAAGATCCTATTTTATCTGCATTTGCAAAACAAATACAGTACAGCGATCCTATGCCTAGCATCTCAGAGTTTAATACTATTTGGAACCCAATGGAGTCAGCTTTGAAAGATATTTGGAACGGAAAAGACATTAAAGAATCTCTTGAAAATGTGAAAATAAATATAGAGATGCTACTAGATGGTTCCAGATAGAAACTATCTTTTATTAGCTTTTTTAGCTTATAAAATGAATAAAAATATTAGTTAAACATACTTTTCAACGAGACCATTTCGGTCTCTTTTTATATTTTTCAACTTTAAAATACACCCAAACTACTCTAATTCTCCTGTTTTCTTTTATAGATTTAATCATAAACTTCCTACCTATTATAGCATTTCATATTTTGATTTTACCTCTTTCATTTAGGCTTTTTTATATTTAGTTTATGTTTTTCTCTCTTTTCCTCACATTGTATCATAGTTTATTTCTTATTTGTTTACTATTACTTTCTCTCTATTTGATATCACCTTTACATCATCATTATTACTTTGTATCGTTACATTTGATTTAGTATTAAACTTACGTTTTTATTAGTATAATGCTTTACTCTTAACTTTAAAAAACGCTACTGTTGGAACTTATTTTATGTTTTATTTATTTTTTATAAAGCATAATTAAATTAATTTCTTATAACAGTTATTTTCATATATTACAGGATGATAACCCTTACTTTTTATTGCTTCTATTAGGCCTTTATTAGTATTAAAGTTTGAGTTAAATTTCGTAGCAAAAACTCCCACTTGACTTAATATATGGGCATCACTTGCTCCTGCTGCTCCTAAATTTAAATTTTTAGTAGTCTTTAGGGCTTTTATATTATCTTTAAAAGCTGTCCCTCCATTAAAAACTTCTACTCCATGTATTTTGTTTGCTAGTGTAACTATTTTATCTCTAAGACATCTAAAGTTATTTCTATAAGGATGGGCTACTATGGCAGCTAAACCCTTATCTTCTACTATATCAAGTAATTCTGAAGCAGACATATTGCTTGCATATTTAGGGATCTCATCTAAACCATACACTAGTATATCTCCATCCACTGTCTGGATTTCAACTCCAACAAATATTGGAAAATTATATTTTATACTATATGCAGTAGCTTTATCTTTTATTTTTAAACTATCATGATCTGTAATACAAATTCCATCTAATTTTTTTCTTTTTGCTTCAACAATAGCTTCTTTTAAAGAAAAAAAACTATCTAAAGATGTTGGGTATACATGCATATGCATATCTATTATCATATCTAGCTCCTTTTAAAGTTAAATAAAATACTTTCAAAACTATATTTTAGGAAAAATTTTATTTAAATCATTTTTTAACTTATCTAAAGCTATCGCCCTATGACTGATTTTAGATTTAATATTAGGAATTTCAGCAAGAGTTTTTTCGTATTCTTCAACATAAAAATAAGGATCATATCCAAATCCATTATTTCCTCTTGGTGTGTCTATTATATAACCACTTAATTCACCTCTATATGAATAGATTTCTCCATTTTGTTTTGCTAAAGAAATGACACAAACAAATTTTGCACTTCTATCTGTAATGTTTTTTAACTCATTAATAAGTTTATTATTGTTCATAGTATCATTTGCATTTTTTCCTGCAAACCTTGAGGAATACACTCCAGGTTCATTACCTAAAGCCTTCACACAAAGGCCTGAATCATCTGCAATTGTTATCATATTCAAAGTTTTAGATATTTCCAGTGCTTTTTTTCTAGAGTTTTCTTCAAAAGTTTTTCCTGTCTCTCTTACACTAGGAATTTTAATTCCATCTAAGATACTCATAATTTTTATTTTTTCTTCAAAAAAAATATTTTTTATCTCTTTAATTTTATTTTCATTTTTTGTAGCTAAGAAGATCTCCATGATTCCTCCTATTATTATATATAATTAATATATTTTAACATGAATTTTATAGATTTTATAATTTATTTTTTATACATAAAGCAACATAGAGAATAATTAGTTTATAGTTGTAACTTCGTATAATTTATTGTATAATTTAAAAGTGGAGGTTTGATATGTTTAATAATAAAAGGATAGTTATTGGAGTAGCTGGAGGAAGTGGTTCTGGAAAAAGTACAGTTGCATATAATTTATTAAAAAGTATTGAGCTAGAAAATATAGTTATTATAGAACAAGATGCGTACTATAAAAATTTAAATCATTATTCCTTAGAGGAAAGAACTAAGATTAATTTTGATCACCCTGACTCAATAGACTTTGATCTTTTGATAAAGCATATTGATGATCTTTATGAAGGAAAAACTATAGAAAAACCAATATATGATTTTACAAAACATATGAGAAAAAAAGAAGTAGAGGTTATTGAATCAGCAAAGGTTATTGTTGTAGAAGGAATACTTATTTTCGCAATCCCTAAGTTAAGGAAAAGATTTGATATGAAAATATTTGTTGACACTGATGATGACGAAAGATTATTAAGGCGTATAGAAAGAGATATTAATAAAAGAAGCCGAACCTTTGAATCTGTAAAAAATCAATATTTAGAAACTGTAAAGCCTATGTACCTTGAATTTGTAGAGCCATCTAAAAGGTATGCAGATATAATAATACCTCGTGGAGGGGACAATAAGATTGCTATAAATATGGTTGGAAGTAATATAACAAGCATCGCATCTCTCATAGATTAGGAGGTTAAGTAATGATTGGAGCATTTTTTGATATTGACGGCACCTTGTATCGTGATTCATTAATAATAGAGCATTTCAAAAAACTAATTAAATACGAGGTCATTGATTTTTCTGCATGGGAGAGCCACCTAAAAGAAGATTTTAATAAATGGGATCAAAGAATAGGAGATTATGACAACTATTTAATAGGCCTAGCTAACATTTATATTAATGCAATAAAGGGTCTGTCAATAAATTATAATTCGTTTATTGCAGATAAAGTAATGGAGCTAGAAGGAAATAGAGTTTATCGTTTTACTAGAAAAAGAATAAAGTGGCATAAAACTCAAGGACATTTAGTTATTTTTATTTCTGGAAGCCCTGACTTTCTAGTTGAAAGAATGGCTAAAAAGTGGGGAGCAGATGATTTTATGGGATCTACATATCTACATGATAACGAAACTTTTTTAGGAGAAGCAATACCAATGTGGGATTCTACACATAAAAAAGAAGCTTTAAAAAACTTTATAAAAAAATATAATATTGATACAAAGCTATCTTATGCCTATGGTGACACCATGGGAGATTATTCAATGCTTAGTACAGTAAATAATCCGTTTGCTATAAATCCTTCTAATGAGTTGTTTAGTAAAATAAGAAAAGATGAAAACATTTCAAAAAAAATAAAAATTATTGTTGAAAGAAAGGATATGATATATCAATTAGATCCAAAAGTTGAAACTGTTGATATTTAAATATTGACTTACTTGGCCAATTAATAATGTTAAAATGTATTTTTAGGAGAAATAAAATGTTAGATAATTTAATTAAAAAACTTGAAGATGGTAAAAGAATTACTTTATGGACTGGAGAATTACTTTCATGTAAGTTTGGAGTAAAAACCAAACCAGAACTTAGCAATTCAATTTTTGAAACTATTTCTAATAATAAAGATGTAAATATAAGTAATAAAAATAATTTATTTAACGTTAATCAATTTTTTTTAGAAAATCTATTTGGAGACAGAAAATATTTAAAAAATTTTCTAGCAGAAAATACAAAGGTACACCTATCTAATATTGATAATTTTTATCTTTCTCTTGCGGAATCAAATTTAATTTCTTCTATCATCACATTAAATTATGATAACTTTATTGAGCATATTTTCAATAGTAAGTTAAATAATTATTATTATACTCGAGAATTTGTAAAAGGTAAAATTAATTACTATAAATTTTTTGGAGATAACCAAGACGATTTTTCATTTATAATTTCTTCTCAAAACTACAGAAAAATAAAAGAATTAAAGTTATATGAATTTATGTGGAATGCTCTGAAAAAAGAAGTCCAAAACAACTTTACCATTTACTGGGGTGTTTCTTTAGAAAACCCTATTAATACTTCATTCATAGATTATTTTCAAAAAAGGCTTGATACATTCTCACAAAGTTTTTTTGTTTATAGCGAAAAACTAACTGAAGAAGATCTAAAGTGGTTACAAAGTAAAAATATCAGCCCAATATCTATTGACGATCAAACTTTTATAGAAATAGTTTTGTTAAAAGAAAAAAGTTTAACTAATAAAGATGTCGATAACCATGAAGTTATAGCTAATAATTATTTAGAAGATAGCCACACAGAAGATAAAAAGATGAACGAATTCAAATATAATGAGATAATAAAAACTGAAGAAAATACGAACAGTGAAAAAATAGATAAGCATGAAACTGAAAGTGA
>JAQGDQ010001251.1:0-52121 GCA_030141605.1 Tubiluchus corallicola | reverse complement strand
ATATTAGTACTACTATTTAATAATGTATTTTTTATATGTATTAGTGCTACTATTTAATATGTAGTGTATTTTTATATGTATTAGTGCTACTATTTAATATGTAGTGTATTTTTTATATGTATTAGTGCTACTATTTAATATGTAGTGTATTTTTTATGTGTATTAGTGCTACTATTTAATATGTAGTATTTTTATATGTATTAGTCACTATTTAATATAGTGTATTTTTTATATGTATTAGTGCTACTATTTAATATGTAGTGTATTTTTTATATGTATTAGTGCTACTATTTAATATGCAGTGTATTTTTTATATGTATTAGTGCTTCTATTTAATGTGTAGTTTATCTTTTTGTATGTATTAGTGCTTCTGTTTAATATGTAGTGTATTTTTATATGTATTAGTGCTTGTATTTAATATGCAGTGTATTTTTTATATGTATTAGTGCTTCTATTTAAAATGTAATTTATTTTTTGTATGTGTTAGTGCTACTATTTAATATGTAGTGTATTTTTTATATGTATTAGTGCTACTATTTAATATGCAGTGTATTTTTTATATGTATTAGTGCTTCTATTTAATGTGTAGTTTATCTTTTTGTATGTATTAGTGCTTCTGTTTAATATGTAGTGTATTTTTATATGTATTAGTGCTTGTATTTAATATGCAGTGTATTTTTTATATGTATTAGTGCTTCTATTTAAAATGTAATTTATTTTTTGTATGTGTTAGTGCTACTATTTAATATGTAGTGTATTTTTATATGTATTAGAGCTACTATTTAATATGTAGTGTATTTGTTATGTGTATTAGTGCTACTATTTTATATGTAGTGTATTTTTTATATGTATTAGTGCTACTATTTAATATGTAGTGTATTTTTTATATGTATTAGTGCTACTATTTAATATGTAGTGTATTTTTTATATGTATTAGTGCTACTATTTAATATGTAGTGTATTTTTTATATGTATTAGTGCTACTATTTAATATGTAGTGTATTTTTTATATGTATTAGTGCTACTATTTAATATGTTGTGTATTTTTTATGTGTATTAGTGCTACTATTTTATATGTAGTGTATTTTTTATATGTATTAGTACAACTATTTAATATGTAGTGTATTTTTTATATGTATTAGTGCATATAGCCCAGCAAACGGAGGGCTTTGTATCATTTGATTTTGAAAATAAATGAGGTTTAATAATAATTAATAATCTGTTCAGCTGCCTACATGTTGCTTATTTACCTGTTTACTTACATTCCTGTCTGCTTACCGAATTAATTATCTCAGTTAGCTGTCTAGTGACTAACAACTCCCTCCCAGCTACCTACCTACTTACCTGTCTACGTGTTACTAGGTATCTACTTACATATCTATCTATCTACTCACCTATTTACCTAGCTGCTATCTATCTACTTACCTATCTACCTAGCTGCTAGTTACCTACTTACCTATCTATCTATCTACTTATCTACCTAGCTGCTAACTATCTACTTACCTATCTACCTAGCTGCTAACTATCTACTTACCTATCTACCTAGCTGCTATCTATCTACTTACCTATCTATCTACTTACTTACCTATCTACCTAGCTGCTATCTATCTACTTACCTATCTACCTAGCTGCTATCTATCTACTTACCTATCTACCTAGCTGCTATCTATCTACTTACCTATCTACCTAGCTGCTATCTATCTACTTACCTATCTACCTAGCTGCTATCTATCTACTTACCTATCTACCTAGCTGCTATCTATCTACTTACCTATCTACCTAGCTGCTATCTATCTACTTACCTATCTACCTAGGTGCTATCTATCTACTTACCTAACTACCTAGCTGCTATCTATCTACTTACCTATCTATCTATCTACTTACCTATCTGCCTAGCTGCTAACTATCTACTTACCTATCTACCTAGCTGCTAACTATCTACTTACCTATCTACATAGCTGCTATCTATCTAATTACCTATCTACCTAGCTGCTAACTATCTACTTACCTATCTACCTAGCTGCTAACTATCTACTTACCTATCTACCTAGCTGCTATCTATCTACTTACCTATCTACCTAGCTGCTATCTATCTACTTACCTATCTACCTAGCTGCTATCTATCTACTTACCTATCTATCTATCTACTTACCTATCTACCTAGCTGCTATCTATCTACTTACCTATCTACCTAGCTGCTATCTATCTACTTACCTATCTACATAGCTGCTATCTATCTAATTACCTATCTATCTATCTACTTACCTATCTACCTAGCTGCTATCTATCTACTTACCTGTCTATCTATCTACTTACCTATCTATCTACCTAGCTGCTATCTATCTACTTACCTATCTACATAGCTGCTATCTATCTAATTACCTATCTACCTAGCTGCTAGCCATCTACTTAGCTATCTACATAGCTGCTAGCCATCTACTTACCTATCGATCTATCTACTTACCTATCTATCCATCTACTTACCTATCTACCTAGCTGCTATCTATCTACTTACCTATCGATCTACCTAGCTGCCATCTATCTACATACCTATCTACCTAGCTGCTAGTCATCTACTTAATGACTTTTATACTTATATCTCTACATTTCTGCTTCCTTGTATATGTTAGTATCCTAGTTACTTTCTCACCTATGGAATGTTTAAATAAGTTTTAAACCTTCTTTAATGACTCTTTACTTTAAACTTATTTTGGTTGCAAATCGCAAAAATCTCTTGCAATAATTTTACACTTTTCGAACTTGCTGGCTTAACTGATTCATTGTTTCATTTTACGTAGCCTGGTGCCATACCATTTATGGGCGACAGCTCTCCAGTTAACCGTAACACGTATTGATTTGACCTATAAAGATATTCTTGAGCCGAAACAGATGCAGCACAACTTCGGCAAAACGAATGCCAACACTTCGCTGCACAAACCGGATATCAATGAAGTGTGAACTCAATTAACCACAAGTTGTTTCATCAATATTTCGGGCGCATTCTTAACATTATCATGTTCCATACCTCTTAACTCCCTCCTCCTGGCAAAACATTCAGTTAAAAACCAATTATCCACAAAGGCTTGTATATCAACAACAAGTCGGCATAATCGAATCAGCATCCAGAAAGCGCTTAATCCGATCAAATGCGAACGCATACGACGCAAAATCCCCAACTTATTCATTTGCCTGTTTGTATACAGCGCTCGTGCGCGCGTGCGCGCGTGCTACGCTGCCAAACACAAGGTTTAGCAAATAAACAGGTATTTAATCTCCGACAAGCAACACGCAAATATATTCATTACTTTGCATCTGAATGCGTAGTGTAAGCGTATTTCGTTCAGCACGCATTTAAAGAAGTTGTTATATTAATGAAAAACCATTTCTGCGACTTGCAAAATGCGTTACTAGAAAAAGCAGAATAAGAGCAATTTTATAACCTAACAAAGAGTGCAAAATAGACAAATATATTGACAATCAGGAGTTGTATACAGTGCGAAAGTTATAGACTATTCAGGTTTTTGTTTATTTACTTCGATTTGTTTACTTATTAGGTATTTTGTAAGTGGCGTATTTGGCATGCTGCCAAATTACACCCGAAAACAATACACGTAACGTTAAGTAAAAAAATGAAATGCTTAAAGACAATTCAGGTTTTTGTTTGTTTGTTGTTTATTTACTAGGTATTTTGTAAGTGGCGTATTTGGCATGCTGCCAAATTATACCCGAAAACAATACGCGTAACGTTAAGTAAAAAATAAAATGCTTAGAGGAAAACAGGGGAATTTTTAAAAAAAACATGTCCCAAAAACAAACTTTCCGCACAAACTTATGTTACTTAACATTATGCTAACCTGTTTAACGGAATTAACTAATTTTAGAAAATTGTTATCAATTTCAGTTAATAAGGTAATGGCTCATGCAAGGCTAGCATAGGTATTGCAAGTTGTTAAGTATGACATGTAAATACTGTTAATTGTTATAGCCCCTGCAAATAGAGGGCGCATGTATATATATGTATGTTTTTATATGCTCAAAATAAAGAGTTATAATAATAATAATACTAACAATAACAATAATAATAATGATAATGGCAATGACAACAACAACAACAACAATAACAATAACAATAATAATAATAATAATAATAATAATAATAATTACCTGTTTGAAAGACTTATGTAACTGGAAAAGAAAATGATCAATTATTTAAAATGTTTTCACCAATTGGCTGACTCACCTACCCAGTTCCCAGGGTGCACCACTGACTAATCAAAAACATTAGTATTGATCGTATTGACTGATTAATCGTATTGACAAGAAACAATAATTTACACCTTTCACTTAGTTAGCGAACAATGTGCTACGACTTCCCTGATTATTTTTTGAACTTTACGCAATGTTATCTAAACTTCGTACTAACAACGCTAAGCATATTGTTAAACTTTATGGGTCTCTTATTTGGAATCCTCTGCCTGACAAAATTAACAGTGACCGTACTGTTTACAACTTCAAAAAAGGTAAATATTTTATGTTAGAACGTAACTGTAATATATACCACCTGTAATTGTTGTCAAACGTATCATTTAAAGTAACTTGAAGTGTAAGTCTAAAAGAAGAAGAAGAAAGAAGAAAACGAAGAAGTAAGAAGTAGAAAATTCCCATATTCCATATTAATGAAATCATAATTTTTTCATTTTTTTATGAATAGTTGTAAATATTGATTTTATTCGTCGTTACTCTCCATTACTGCACAGTAGTTTAGATTGCACTGACGCATTTGCCTTTAGCAGTGTAAGTTTTTATTAACTAACACTGATTGATCATCTCTGTAAAGTTTTCATCAGTTATTATCAATGTATTTTAATGGCAAATAAAGATTATTATATATATGTGTGTGTGTCTTCCGGGTATATATATATATATAATTCATTAAAAGCACCCTTGCGTGTGTCTGGTTGCAACCTCTTTTGCGCATTGCCTTGCTGATTGCTATGGCTTGTTAATATAATTAAAACTTTAATGTAAATCTAATCCCTACATCTTGTTATTCTCCATTATTTCATCATCTTTCTCACCACATCTTAACACACGTTATCTTCTAGACTTTCCTTCCTTTTATCTTGCTCTTTCTGCACTCCCGTCATTCCATATTGCCTGTTTGGCTCAGATCTTATCATTTCACCTTCCGATAGTCGCTAGGCTATACCTCATTTAAAATTATTCCCATACTATTTGTATAGTGTATAATGTATAAGATATTATATACGCATAATGTATAAGATGCAATTGTATAAGATATAGGCAATACGAACAACGGAACGGATAATTTGAAACCCCTAATATCAGGTAGGCAATACGAACAACGGAACGGGTAATTTGAAACCCTTAATATCAGGTAGGCAATACGCACAACGGAACGGGTAATTTGAAACCCTTAATATCAGGTAGGCAATACGCACAACGGAACGGGTAATTTGAAACCCTTAATATCAGGTAGGCAATACGAACAACGGAACGGATAATTTGAAACCCCTAATATCAGGTACGCAATACGAACAACGGAACGGATAATTTGAAACCACTAATATCAGGTATGCAATACGCGCAACGGAACGGATAATTTGAAACCCCTAATATCAGGTACGCAATACGAACAACGGAACGGATAATTTGAAACCCTTAATATCAGGTACGCAATACGAACAACGGAACGGATAATTTGAAACCCTTAATATCAGGTACGCAATACGAACAACGGAACGGATAATTTGAAACCCCTAATATCAGGTACGCAATACGAACAACGGAACGGATAATTTGAAACCCCTAATATCAGGTATGCAATACGAACAACGCAACGGATAATTTGAAACCCCTAATATCAGGTATGCAATACGAACAACGGAACGGATAATTTGAAACCCTTAATATCAGGTACGCAATACGAACAACGGAACGGATAATTTGAAACCACTAACATCAGGTATGCAATACGAACAACAGAACAGATAATTTAAAACCCCTAATATCATGTATGCAATACGAACAACGGAACGGATAATTTGAAACCCTTAATATCAGGTACGCAATACGAACAACGGAACGGATAATTTGAAACCCTTAATATCAGGTACGCAATACGAACAACGGAACGGATAATTTGAAACCCTTAATATCAGGTAGGCAATACGAACAACGGAACGGATAATTTGAAACCCTTAATATCAGGTACGCAATACGAACAACGGAACGGATAATTTGAAACCACTAACATCAGGTATGCAATACGAACAACAGAACAGATAATTTAAAACCCCTAATATCATGTACGCAATACGCACAATGGAACGGATAATTTGAAACCCTTAATATCAGGTACGCAATACGAACAACGGAACGGATAATTTGAAACCCCTAATATCAGGTACGCAATATGAACAACGGAACGGATAATTTGAAACCCCCAACACCAGGTACGCAATACGCACAATGGAACGGATAATTTCAAACCCCTAATATCAGGTAGGCAATACGAACAACGGAACGGATAATTTGAAACCTCTAATATCAGGTATGCAATACGAACAACGGAACGGATAATTTGAAACCACTAATATCAGGTACGCAATACGAACAACGGAACGGATAATTTGAAACCTCTAATATCAGGTACGCAATACGAACAACGGAACGGATAATTTCAAACCCCTAATATCAGGTAGGCAACACACACAATGGAACGGATAATTTGAAACCCCCAACACCAGGTACGCAATACGCACAACGGAACGGATAATTTGAAACCCCTAATATAAGGTAGGCAACACACACAATGGAACGGATAATTTGAAACCCCTAATATAAGGTATGCAACACGCACAATGGAACGGATAATTTGAAACCACTAATATCAGGTACGCTATACGCACAACAGAACAGATAATTTGAAACCACTAATATCAGGTATGCAACACGCACAATAGAACGGATAATTTGAAACCCCTAATATCAGGTACGCTATACGCACAACAGAACAGATAATATAAAACCCTAATATCAGATACGTCGTACGCATAACGCCACGGATAATATAAAACCCTAATACAAGGGGAGCCGTACGCATAACGCCACGGATAATATAAAACCCTAATATCAGGTGCGCCGTACGCGTAACGCCGCGGATAACTAAAACCCCGAATTCTCATTTTCTTGCAATTTATCACAATCGCGCCTCTTACTAACACATAAAGCAAATTCGACGATAAATCTAATATAATTAGAATATTCCACAGGAGAATGCAAAGATGACATAAGCCGCCTAGTGGATGCACTTGGGGTGATTTGAAACCAATGCAAGAAGACTTACTGAATTCATTAAAGGAAAACCGGATGATTGTGTAAACATGAGTTCAGAATAAAGAATGTTCTAAATTATTGAAAACTACAATAGCTTATTTTAAATCAAAGATTAAATAATAATTACCTCCGGATACTCAGATTTCGTTAAACTTTCAAAGCTACGAGCGGCTCAGTGAATCTACTAAGATTGGTAACGGCGCCTTTTTGTCACGTGCGCGTGGCCGACAAATAAAAGGCGGTACCGTGATAACCATGATCATGAACTGCGGTGTTGGTTTCTGACGCCATATGACGTAAAACCCATTTTTCGTGACATCATGCGTTTAAGCAGTACTGTAACGCTTATGCAAATGTGCTTGACGCGTAAGGGAAGATGCTTGCCATTGCACAAACTGTGGTTAGTTTCTGACGTAAGCGTTCCTGACCTTTGCGGAAGTGGTGCTGACAAGCCACTGGCGTAGCAGTGTTTAGTTTTTTTTGCTGGATTACTGCTGCGTTTACCTGTCTGAAGGCAGATTTCTTTTATTTTAGAATTCTGCCTGCACAATGTCTACAATAGACGTGCCGGGCGTATGATATGATGATGATGACGTAAGCAATAGCTGTGTTCGGTTGACGTTAATTAACTTTCTAAGTTAATCATTCAAACATAAGGAACAGTTGTTAACTTTTATAGGCAAGAAAATGTATATTTTGGAGAATAAATTAAAATGAGATCGAGTTTAAACAATCGTCCGGTTTTCCTTTAATGTTTCGAATTTTGCAATGCGAGAAAGATAATCATTTAGGTAACGCTTAGGTTAGTTATCTTCACGTCCATAGTATAATACAAAATTTCTACTTAACACTTTGAAAACCAAAACAACTGAGATTATTTTTCATCAAACCATCTCTTTCTTGCCCTTTCTCGCTTTTAACTAATTTAATCTCACTAATTTACTTTTACTAATTGAGTAATTGTTTTTTTAATTTAGCTAAAAGTACTATTCGACTACCCCACTAAGCATTTGCAGTTTTACAGTCAAAATTTAATAATCTAACGTCATAAAATCAACTTCTTTATTATTTTGCAAAGTTCAATTACGTTACTGAATTGTAACTTCTTTTACTAATCGTGCAAATATAAAGCGCATAAGATTCGTATTTTAGTTTAGTTTTGCAAAAAATACTGTATATATATATATATATATATATATATATATATATGTGTGTGTGTGTGTGTGTGTGTGTGTGTGTGTGTGTGTGTGTGTGTGTATTTTAAAGATGTATAATTATATAGGTACACAAATTTGATACACGTACATACCAAATGTATACAATAAATACATGTAAGCAATTTACTCTACAAATATTTTGGATATATATACATAGATATAGATAGATATATATATATGTGTGTGTGTGTGTGTGTGTGTGTGTGTATTTTTACAGATGTATAATTATATATATATATATATAAATATATATATCTGTATATATAGTATATACAGACATATGTATATAGTATATCTGTATATATCTGTATATATTATATATAATATGTAAACAAATTTGATACACGTACATACCAAATGTATACAATAAATACATGTAAGCAATTTTACTCTACAAATATTTTGGATGCAAAGCTGAAACAGCATGAAAACAGCAATCAACAAATAAATAATTTTAAATAAATTAACACATGCAGATATAACGTTTGGGTGTATGAGTTAGCGTATGAATGAGTGAATGAATAGATGAATAAATGAACGAGGGAGGAAAGAAAAAAACGAAAAGTTGGATGAACGAATAAACGAATGAATGAACGAATAAACGAATGGATGAACGAATAAACGAATGGATGAGTGATGGAAAGACTGAACGAAAAACAATTACTATGGACAACAAAGGGATTACTTGAGAAACAATAACGACTTTCTACAACATGATTCTTACGTAACATTAAATTTCGCAAGAAAGTAAAAAAAAACTCAAATACCTAAAGCATGCAAGTAGCCGTTTTACAGCACTAAAAGCCAAGCAGACGATCTAGTTGTTTTTCTTACCTCAACGGCGCATCGTGACGCGTCCACGACCGTCGCATTGCCGCTTCTTCACGTTTTCGTCTCGGAAAAAACTTATTCGGTAACGCGCGAGACCTTCCTGGATCTGGCTAAAGAATCCCAGCACGCTGCGCTCGTCAATCGACATTGCGCGCGAACACAGGGCGGATTATGAAAGTGCGCGATGACGGGGGGCTGAGCATGCGCTGACAGCACCCTTCTGGGAACAGTTAATGCGAAGTCTGAGTAAAGGCTTTTGTTTAGTGCGCCTGGGAAGTGTAGAAATGACCTAGGTTCGTTCTTCACCACTATTAACCGACCTCTGCTAGTACGTGGAAAGAATAAGAGACGCTAAAAACAATGACCCGGGGATACAGACAAGGTCCCGGGGACATAGACGATGTAAATTGTCAACTTGACCTAAGCTTCCTCAAATACTGTCGCTAGGATACCACCAAAACTATTTCCGGAGTTTTTTATATTTGCGAAAAACCAGTTCTGGTTTAGCATTTTTTGCAAGCAAAGAAAAATTATTTCAGTTGCAGACGAGATACACGTATCTTAATTTTCCACTTTTCAATTGCACTTTCTGCGTGAGAAGAATAATGAAAAAGAAAAACGGTCATATATCAGTCTATCTACATGTTTTTAATAGGTGTTTTAGAGATTTTTGCATATTCTGCGTAAGAAGAATAATGAAAAAGAAAAACGGTCATATATCAGTCTATTTACATGTAGAAAATGCTCATATATCAGTCTATCTACATGTTTTAATAGGTGTTTTAGAGAACTCAAATGCTTGATTCGTTCCACATTCGAAGCTTAATCGCTACTTGATGCATTATTGATGCATGGTGAAACATTTCATTAGCTATATGGGACCAGTCCTATGGAATGGACAAAGCCACAATTCAAAATGTAGTCACTCCCTTTCAACTTTTAAATAAACTGTAAGAAAAGAAATATTTCAAAAGTATTGAGAGTAACACAGTTTGATAATGGTAATCACCTGCATTCTTTTTCCACAGTAATCTTAATAAAAAGTGACTATGCTCAACAGGTTACTGAACACTTTATAATCATGATCACAGTTTTTCTTAGTTCTCGCTCCATTTCATCTTTCATTCACTATCCCCCCCCCCACTTTTATGTATACATTATCATTGTTTCAATTATTAATCATTTCCTTAAGATTTCCACGTACAGTTTGGCCTGTCAAGCTATGCTTTTAGGCTCAAACCGTATGAATCAAAATTATTCTGTAATGTAATTTGCACATGTATATGCTGCATAAGAATCTCTTTTGTAATTTCTGTATTATATTGCATTTATATTTATATTTACTACAGTGGAAAATTATCTGTATTTTTATTATAACTGTAAGATGCAGAGTGGAAATGAATAAACTTAAACTTTAAAAAAACTTAAATTATATATATGCCATCTACAATAAATTACTCAATTCTGGCACCATGCCAAACGATAACTCAGGTACTAGGTATTGGTTATACCAGGTGAGATTCTATCATAAACTTCACCTGTTGCTAACAATAGGAATATGCCAATTACACACATCACAATGAATAATTTGAGAAAAAAAAATCCGATGAAAAAAGGTCTTTGAAGGTCTTCGGCTACATTTTTAATCGTTTTTCATTCTTGAAAAAACGAGAGAATAGTAGATCATAAAGGAAAATGATAGGAAAGTTACCATAAAACAAGCAAAAATAACAAGTCGAAATATGTTGAACACCGTGTGCAGAAATCATTCAGAATCGCTCTGCTTTAAGATAAGAAACACAGCAAGCAACAGTGTATGAGTGTTGCTTTTCTCCAATACTGCTTCTACGTGGACATCTTTATGCTAACTTGTGGGGATTTTTATAACTTCTTTCATGCAGTTTTTCGTTTTCACCGAAACATCGTCATCACTACTTTAACAATATGGCTATTTGTACAAGTTATAATAACCATTCTTATGTAGGGTTGCAGACCTACATTAATTAGCTCTGGATTTTAACCTGTTCCTATATTCCTTTGTTTTAGAATAAAAACCTAAGCAAAACAAAACAGTCACGACCAGTTGTCTTCCAGTTTATTCATGCAAATATAATTTAATATAAAATCAGCACAAATGTTAGAAAATTTTCTATTAGAAATAATGGCCCTTACATATGGAATTCAATTGCTCCAGCTATTAAAAAAGGCAACTCGATGTCCATCTTTAAAAAAATTATAAATTAAACTTACTTGAAACGTATAACTGATCACTCAATCATGATTTGTTGTTTTTCATTTTCAAAAATTTCCCCTCTAGTATAATAATATTTTTATTACTTCCCACCCGTATTTATATTTGTATATATTGTAATATTGTATCTGTATATATTGTAATTTTTTTCGTAACTAATTCTAGTGGCCTCCCATAAGCTAGCTTCTTAGGTCTCTAGCGCAGAATTCATGAATCGTATCATATTTTTATATTAACAAAAACTGATTATCGATGCACATGTAATGTATATGTATATGTTTATTGCGAAATAAATCTATTGAATCTAAAATGTAAAGCTCATAAAAAATCTGTTTTAAATAACAAGTCCGTATTGGCTATAACTATTAGCAAAAACACAAATAAAAACATTAACAATACACTTGAATATTATTATTGTGTAGACTATCTGGCGGCTACGATGATTTTCAAAATCCAGACACGGCAAATCGATTCATTAAGCAGTCCGTTGTTCTCGTTATTCAAACTGATACAATTCAATATTTGAGAAGTAACAATATGGAGTCCGTGCAATCGTGCATACATATTGATTAGCTAATGCGCTTTAGTTTAAACTGCCTATTGTATACTTTGTTGTGTGCATGTCAACAGATATTAAGACGCTGGCTGCCCGTAGGTTCTGCAAGGGACCACTTTAGGCCCCACGTTATTTAAAATGCATGTCAAATTCAAATCAGCGCATGACAGTTATGACACACGCGGTCAGTTGGGTACGTAGCAGCAAAACAGAGCCCACCAGTTTATGCTTTCAAAAGAATTACTACATTTTGGTGTTAAAACGGCGCGTGCGCTTTGGCAGCAGGCGGGTTAAAGGGTGAACATATCAGATTCAAAGCAAGTGTACAAGAAAATGCAACTGATCAAGGAATGTCTGTAAACGTCGCCGGATGACATGTAGACCAATATGTCTCTCTTATCAGAAAGTTTTTCCACGTATGGTAAAACAGTCACTCGTAAAATGTCTTATCTGGTCAGAGTCAGATGTAGTGTTTCGATTTACGATTTAAAAACGGGTATAAATCAATAGACGGCCGTGACAGCAGCAAGAATAACATTTCAGGGTAATTGCACAGGTGCATAACAAACAGCTTACCGAATTGCTCATTTGATTTTATAGTACAAATTGTAATTTATGTCACGGCAACAACTGCAATTAATACTAGTTTTTTCCTACAAGTATATTACTCTTATCAAAACAACAATACTTTCAATTGCAATTGTTTTGCATTAAGGTGTATTTTATAGACCGAAATGATCAGACAAAGCCACATCTTCTAATAGAAATTATCAAGACGTAATTAATTGAGTTTATTGTCACTACTAATTCTGAATAGATTGAAAGTTGAAAGAGAAAAAAATCAGAGGGTCTGAGTCCAAGAATTAAACTTGCAGGCACTTTAATGGCATATCTGAGGTACTATAAGTCAACAAACGTGTGATATATGACGTTAATATTATACATAAATTATGTACTTTATTAATATGTTAGCAATAACTCGATTATAGAAAAGAATTGCATTATTTTGCCTTTTCCAGTTAAAAAGCCTGCAAGTACTCGTGTTTCTGTTTCTCCGCGTTATAGAGACGCTAAGTTTCTATTTAATTTAAACCCGAGTCCAAAAAATGTGACGGGCGAGTTGTGCTCTTTGCCCAGACGAAAGATACGAGTCTCACGACGCCTAAAGAAGCCATATATTACCCACCCCTTTCCAATGAGGATTTTAATTAAACGTTCGTGATCTAATCGTTTTTTGTGCACCAATATAAAACGCGTTGTCTAATCTAATGCGTTGAAGGCAAATTTCTGGATTTATTAGAAGAATGTATGCTGCATACGAATAATAATAGTGCATCCGTGCACGCTTTCATTAGCGTTAGAATAACACGTGGCAAGGGTGAATTAGTCAACATGCAACTGGAAACAATAGATAATAGGAAAGGGAGAAAGAGTTAAAAGTTAGCTCCCAACTTTGCGCTGGCCCGAATTTTACAAATGTAGCACTCTCTTTATATCTAAGAATTCCTTTTAGCATCTTTTTTTGTTAATTAATACGTTTATCTAATTGTTACGTAGACACTAATTACGTAGATACTTTCATGTACTGTATTTGTGTCTGTAAATGGAGGACTTTCGTGTCAGTTTAACTGTATGTCCATAGGTTGTAAAATATGTGTAAACTATTATCTAAGAATTAAGTCCAAAGGTTGTAAAAACATGTTTAAACTATTATCTAAAAATTAAATTGGCAATGTTCGCTTTAACAAAGCCCGACATAAGTCAAATGACCTATGACAGACGTTATATATATATAAAACTTTATTTATTTTGAGTGGACTTACAACACAGTAACTATTACTGATCACAATATTTCCACTATGTCCAGTGATGAAATATACAATTGGTACTTCGATTTAAGTAGCAACATTGTAACATTACAGAGTACAACTTATACTTTGCTTGGGCTTATAGGCTTATGTACATCGAGAATCGTTTCTGTTATCGTATCTATTGTATGGGTTTTGTAGTATTAACTAATGCACTAGTCGTATTTTTGAATCATTACATACTCGAACCAACGAACTGACAGACATTAAGAAAGACAAATAAAAATTTTACTTACTTCAAGGCGCTTATAAGTCGGTAATTCTGACTGCAGTAACAGTAAATCTTTTTAATACAGTAGCTAGAGACAGATTAACAGCATCTACAGCAGATTTCGTATGACTACGTTCCCCAAAATTCAGCCACAAATCGTTTTCACGGGTTAATGCTTGAATTGTGTTGCACAAAAAGTTGGAAATGCTGTTTCGTGCTGTACAATTACACATGCACTGCATGAATTACCGGCACAAGTCACGGAAAAATGCCCAAAAAAACGGAACACGTACCGAATAAATCCTCACCAAAATCGACTTTTATTTCGCGCGCGCAACAGACGTTACTTTGCCAAAAGCACACACCAACGCATCGGCTTCAAGGATTTCAAAACACGTAAGAAATTATCGAGATATTTTGCAAGCTTTCGACAGTTGGTGTTCCACTTGCCCGTAAAAAAATAAACGTTACATCAAAAACTTGAAATTTTAAGTTCAAACAATCCGACAAACTGGCAAATACTATGTTCGTACTCTCGGAATTCTCCTCTTTTGATTATGCTGGTCTGTACGTTGTACATGATATCAGAGTACATATAACAATCTCACGTCTAGTAAGAACAAATACCTACAGTAAACACTCATCATACAGACTGTACGGTATAACCGTATAGGCGTCAAAATTAATCTAGGCCGATCAAATGCACATGCGCAGCTTAAAACTGTGACATACCAACGACAAAAAAATACTCAGAGTTGAAAGATGCTCGCTACTATAATTATGGTTTTTAAAAGATGCAGCTGTCTGTATGCGTGCGAGGCGCAATCCGAAATCTATATATTCGTGGCTGTTTCTGTATATGAAGGATTCCAACTTTAAACTGACTGTGCGGTGTATATATAATGCACAGTTATGATTTTACACGTTGTGCAATAGCGGCACGTTTAATCATTGACATACCAGTATCAGAAATTGTAACTAAAATGTCGAAATTATAGGCTAACGTTATAAAATATTACAATAAAGATAAACATACTTCTGTTTACCGGACAACTCGCTTCATTAAAGCGCATTCACACAAGCTCTTTTCGGTTCGGCAAGCATTATTTTATTTCAGACATTTAAAGTCCATAAAACAAGAACAAAATGAAGCACACGTAAAAAACGCCCAGAATTAAGTAAGCAAGCAAGCAAGCAAGCAAGCAAGTAAGTAAGTAAGTAAGTAAGTAAGCAAGTAAGCAAGCAAGCAAGCAAGTAAGTAACATCCTTATTTGCCATGATAATATTGAGAATCACAACAAAATTTCCAGATACTCAATCAGTGAAAGTTAAAAAACATACACTGTTGAAGGCAAATATCTCAGTGCAAAGTCTAAACTACAGGTGCAAAATATACAACTTCAAACTTAAACTTAACATATTTTACATGTTTTCAAACTGACTATCAACAAAATTAAGTCATTTAATGTGGCCTGGGGTAAATGAATTCTGGATTACTGTGTAAGTTGTCGTGTAGGTAAGTTGGATATTCAAATCTTGACATCATTAATGCTCTTATTTTAGTTTTGAATGCGGTTGATGGTTTAAAACGTTTGATTTCGACTGACAGTGAATTCCAGAGCTGGACGGCGGTTTTTGCTACTGAATTGTTTACAAAGTAGTTCCATTGTTTCCATTGTTTGTTCTAGTTTGATTTCAAATTAAATGTTCTGGCGTTTAATTTAGGATTTTGGATTAGTGCTAATTTGCAGGGCCTATTTCAAGGGGGGGGATACTTCCCCGGGGCCTCACCCTACAGGGGGGCCTCGCGCCGAGGTAACATTATTTTTTGCTTTATGCGAACATACTGTATAACTCCATATTTTCTCTTCGAAAATGCTTCTCCGGCGTTCTAGCAGTTCAAAAATTTTCTGGGCGCCAACCATGGTGGCGCTCGCCCCCCGGGACTTCACCCCCCCCTCCCCCCCGAGGAGGCCTCACACACCTCACGTCCCCGGGCCTCGCTTAGGCTGAAATAGGCCCTGCTAATTTGTGACTAATGAATGGAATACTTAAATTATTTATATATTTGAAAATGAATCATAATGTATGATAATCTTTATGGGTTTCTACGATTGATATTTTTAGTTCGTTTCTTAAGTTCGTTACAGAATATACATTCTTATGTTTGGCTTGTATTTATGATTGATGTGACAAACCTAATATTAATTTCAGTGCATAGTTTTGTAACGTATTTATTTTTATAAAATTTTCTTTAGTGGTCTTTTGGGAGAGTGTTGGGAGGAGTTAGTTTACAGAAACATAGTAAGGTTATATACAAAAAAAGGGTTAGTTAGAATGGGTAGATTAAATTCTTTGCCACGACTTAAAAATGTTTGATTTAAAAATTGTATCAGTATTGTACAGCAAGTTAATAATAACAGTATTCTGACTCAAAACTGCCTACTTCTGAGACTAAACACAGCTTTCCTACGTATACAGGAAAAACTTGGCACATTGTATCTAAAAATTGTATCAGTATTGTACAGCAAGTTAATAATAACAGTATTCTGACTCAAAACTGCCTACTTCTGAGACTAAACACAGCTTTCCTACGTATACAGGAAAAACTTGGCACATTGTATCTAAAAATTGTATCAGTATTGTACAGCAAGTTATTAATAACAGTATTCTGACTCAAATACATCCTACTTCTGAGACTAAACACAGCTTTCCTACGTATACAGGAAAAACTTCGTACATTGTATCTAAAAATTGTATCAGTATTGTACAGCATTGTAGCCAACATACATTTGGCTTGCACTACAGCGACCAGGAAGATTAAAGAGCCCTCTAGTGGCTTTATTATAATTTAATAGATGAAAACACATTAACAAAATTAATACGGTCATTAATTACAAAATACCAGACAAAACAAATATAAGTACAAGGTGGTACATAGCAAACAAACAAAAACAAAAACAACAACAAACACTGATGTATGTCATAAACCAAACTTCACATAAACATTCAACACACTAAAATTGATAACAAAATTAACAACACAATTTTATAAACGCAAAATTCTACACCATCCTCCTAATTACAAAACATTTTACTTATTAGTTAAGTTGTAAACAAATGTTAGTATTTCTAGATATTTGCTCCCTGCCAAAAACAAATATTCGTCAATATTGTTCATATTAGTAAAATCGGGACATCTGCATGAGATTTTAGTGAAGATTACCTTTCTGCAAGGACTACTATACAACAGGACGTGCACGGTCAGATCTCTGACTCGGCTAGCGGAGGCGATCTATTTTTAACATTTAGTGCTAATAATTTGGACATATTTACCCCCCATGGTGACCTATAGCATGCCACAATACACATAGAACATATTCCTCATTCATCTAGTAATTTAAAAACAGTGGTACCTATGATATCCCTGTATATACATATACATATACATAGTGTATAGTAGTCCTTGCCTTTCTGTCAAGTTTATATTTTATTGAAGTTCATTTAAAATGTTGCTAATGATTGTTGCTACTACGAGTAACACGCATTCTTTCAACATTTACACAAATTACACAAAAGCATTCACGCGAATGAACAAATGCTTAAGTCCCGCTGCCCAGAGCCCCACACTGACCCAGCACCACCCTTTTCCGTTCACCTGTTCCCGCTGGAATCGTTTCTTTCTCATTCTATCGCAAAGACAAATCGTGGGATAATTGATTTTAGCCTTTTAAGGAATTCGATTCCGAAAGCAATTCAAGTTTTAAAGCTTGGTCAATAGAACGGCTGACAGCGCTTCAAATCCACCATTTAGGAGTCACTAACTTGATTCCCGTGCGTGGCTTCTTTCTCGTAAGATCATTGTGTAACTATGGAAATCGACAAACAAGAATAAGAAAGCTACGTTTATAAAAACTGATTTCTTTTCAGGCTCATACTGTTTCTTGAAATCAACGTAGTTTTTATAGCAAGAACAATAACATTATTAGAAAGATCGCTTTTAATATTATTACTGTGCGTATTTTAAAACACAAAAAACGTGAGACAGAAATAGCAAAGAGCAGAACAGAGTGCAAAACAAGGATCTAAAGTCGAGTCAAGTTTTGATTAAATATAACACAGTGATGATGATGGTGATGATGATGATGGTAATGGTGATCATGGTGATGATGACGACGATGACGGTGATGATGACGACGACAATGATGATGATGATGATGATGATGATGATGATGATGATGATGATGATGATGATGATGATGATGATGATGATGATGATGATGATGATGATGATGATGATGATGATGATGATGAAGATGATGATAGTGATGATGATACTGATGATGATGACGACGATGATGATGATGATGATGATGATGGTAACGTGAGGTAAAACAGATGAATTAAGGTAGAGATGAATTAAAGGACAAGACAAGACTTTTCATCAGTTAAAGTTTAAAAAATTCGTCTTGACATGTTAGAACACTCACATGATGTCTTAATGCATGCACAGCTTGCGCGAGCAGCAACGCTGTACAAAACTGACAAATATAAGCTTCGGTGAAGACCATTACGTACAACCATTTTAACGGTAAGTCATTTAAAGTAAGTTTTGATAACGCTGTGTACAATTGAAAAAATAATCAGATCGTTCGTAGCGACGTTTCGCTAAGTAAGCAAGTTTAAATTGTCCGTAAGATTAGCGACAAGTTTTAGTGAATCAGTGGTGCACACTGGGATACCGTTTCATGTTGAGAATTTTCTTAGTCAGTTACATACGAGTCTTGCAAGCAGGTAAGCGTAATGCTATGTAATATAAGTTTGTACGAAGAATTCCTTTTGTTTCCCTTTACGGGAACTACTTACTGAAAAATCATATACGTTTTTTTTAATTCATAGTAGTTAAAGGAAAACCGGATGATTGTGTAAACACGAGTTCAGAATAAAGAATGCTCTAAAATATTGAAAACTACAATAGCGTTTTTTAAAATCAAAGCTAAGATTAAATAATAATAGCCGACAAATAGAAGGCGGCACCGTGATAACCATGATAATGAACTGCAGTGTTAGTTTCTGACGTCATAGGACGTAGAGCCCATTTTCGTGACATCACGCGTTTAAACAGTAACACTTACGCAAACGTGCTTGACGCGCAAGGGAAGATGCCTGCCATCGCACAAACTGTGGTTAGTTCCTGACGTAAGCAATAGCTGTGTTCGGTTGCTGTTAATTAAATTCCTAAGCTAATTATTCAAATATAAGAAACAATTACTACTTTTTATAGGCAAGAAAACGTACATTTTGCACAGTAAATTAAAATGAGATTGATCTAAACAATCGTCCGGCTTTCCTTTAACAGTCAGGTCAACTATGGTAGCAACAGGTCAGACCACATTAAGTCGGGTCAGGTCAGGCCAATCAAGTCCAGATCGATCCAATCAGTCATTCAGTCAACTAAGCCAGCCAGTCGGCCAACCAGCCAGTCGGTTAGTCACTCAAGTTGGCTAGATTATAAACTTATTCACCCCAGGGTGTCAATACGACAATTCAGATATGTTACTCCCTCCTGCATAACCTCGTGGATCAGCCCCACGCTCTCCTGCATAACCTCGTGGATCAGCCCCACTCCCTCCTGCATAACCTCGTGGATCAGCCCCACGCTCTCCTGCATAACCTCATGGATCAGCCCCACGCTCTCCTGCATAACCTCATGGATCAGCCCCACGCTCTCCTGCATAACCTCATGGATCAGCCCCACGCTCTCCTGCATAACCTCATGGATCAGCCCCACGCTCTCCTGCATAACCTCCTGGATCAGCCCCACGCTCTCCTGCATAACCTCATGGATCAGCCCCACGCTCTCCTGCATAACCTCATGGATCAGCCCCACGCTCTCCTGCATAACCTCATGGATCAGCCCCACGCTCTCCTGCATAACCTCATGGATCAGCCCCACGCTCTCCTGCATAACCTCATGGATCAGCCCCACGCTCTCCTGCATAACCTCATGGATCAGCCCCACGCTAAGTTCTTATGTTCTCATAAACGCTCTTAAATCAAAATCAAATTTGTAACTTTGCGGCGGTTTGGCGCTTAAAGTTTCAGCAATACCACTTTGCACTTTTTTAATTTCCTGACATGAGAACACAGGTGAAGCCATGGTTGGAGCGTAAAACTGCTACCGTCAGGGCGTATCCAGGACGGAAAAGTTGGGGTGAAAGCCGTGCTGTTCGCCGACTTCGTCTATCAGGTTGTGCGCCTTGGAGGTAAGTTTGAAAAGACACTTTACAGCATCTTGATTTACACGAAACTTTGAAGATGACACTCAGCAACTTCGGCGATGGTCCTCGAGAGGTCAATCTCACCCAATCCGCCACGCACGACTAATCTGATTTCGGTTGTGTTTCAGAAAATACGGTATTATTCATTTTGTGGTAAATTCTGCGCAAGCTTCATTAGTTAACACGACCTCTACAGAGGAAAGATTGAGTTGTTATGTAAAAGAAGACTTAAAAATATGATTGTTTCGAAATATAAATATGAGAATAATCGAAATAAGTAACCCATATAAAATTGTTAGTTTAAAGCACAAGAAAACACTCTTCACAAATAATGCTTAAAAATTCGTCTTCAAATATTACACCACTTACACACTGTCTTATTGCATTCGGGGTTTGCGCTAGCAGTAACGCTGTATAAAAGTAGTAAATTTAAACTAAGAGTTGCGCAACAAATGCTTTGATTATTTTTTCAAACACTAAGCAACGTTATCTAAACACGTTTTAAACGACTTGCCCTTAAAATGGCTGTGCCTAACGGTCAGCGCGGCGTTTCAGTTTGCTAACCAATTCATTATTTTTTTCTTCATTAATTTGGATCCTGCAATAATCAGAGTGTAATTAATTACACATCTCTCCTTTTTACTCTTTCGCGACTCCTTTCTGACAAGTTTATTTGCACATCTGTATGTTAATAAATGTTATTTAATATGTATGTTAATAAACGTTAATAAATCTGTATTAACTTCGTAATAAAAAACGTATTAATGCGGACTGTATTTTCACAGATTTTTTAAACTCCTGTATTAAAAACGTATTAATGCGGACTGTATTTTCACAGATTTTTTAAACTCCTGTATTAAAAACGTATTAATGCGGACTGTATTTTCACAGA
This sequence comes from Tubiluchus corallicola, assembly GCA_030141605.1. NCBI lineage: Eukaryota > Metazoa > Priapulida > Priapulimorpha > Priapulimorphida > Tubiluchidae > Tubiluchus > Tubiluchus corallicola. The sequence goes on along the minus strand of JAQGDQ010001251.1, from coordinate 30,655 downwards.
TTTTTTAAACTCTTGTATTAAAAACGTATTAATGCGGACTGTATTTTCACATATTTTTTAAACTCTTGTATTAAACGCGTATTAATGCGGACTGTATTTTCACATATTTTTTAAACTCTTGTATTAAAAACGTATTAATGCGGACTGTATTTTCACAGATTTTTTAAACTCCTGTATTAAAAACGTATTAATGCGGACTGTATTTTCACAGATTTTTTAAACTCTTGTATTAAAAACGTATTAATGCGGACTGTATTTTCACATATTTTTTAAACTCTTGTATTAAACGCGTATTAATGCGGACTGTATTTTCACAGATTTTTTAAACTCTTGTATTAAACGCGTATTAATGCGGACTGTATTTTCACAGATTTTTTAAACTCCTGTATTAAAAACGTATTAATGCGGACTGTATTTTCACAGATTTTTTAAACTCCTGTATTAAAAACGTATTAATGCGGACTGTATTTTCACATATTTTTTAAACTCTTGTATTAAAAACGTATTAATGCGGACTGTATTTTCACAGGTTTTTTAAATTCTTGTATTAAAAACGTATTAATGCGGACTGTATTTTCACAGATTTTTTTAAACTCTTGTATTAAAAACGTATTAATGCGGACTGTATTTTCACAGATTTTTTAAATTCTTGTATTAAAAACGTATTAATGCGGACTGTATTTTCACAGATTTTTTAAACTCTTGTATTAAAAACGTATTAATGCGGACTGTATTTTCACAGATTTTTTAAACTCTTGTATTAAACGCGTATTAATGCGGACTGTATTTTCACAGATTTTTTAAACTCTTGTATTAAACGCGTATTAATGCGGACTGTATTTTCACATATTTTTTAAACTCTTGTATTAAAAACGTATTAATGCGGACTGTATTTTCACAGATTTTTTAAACTCCTGTATTAAAAACGTATTAATGCGGACTGTATTTTCACAGATTTTTTAAACTCTTGTATTAAAAACGTATTAATGCGGACTGTATTTTCACATATTTTTTAAACTCTTGTATTAAACGCGTATTAATGCGGACTGTATTTTCACAGATTTTTTAAACTCTTGTATTAAAAACGTATTAATGCGGACTGTATTTTCACAGATTTTTTAAACTCTTGTATTAAAAACGTATTAATGCGGACTGTATTTTCACAGATTTTTTAAACTCTTGTATTAAAAACGTATTAATGCGGACTGTATTTTCACAGATTTTTTAAACTCTTGTATTAAACGCGTATTAATGCGGACTGTATTTTCACAGATTTTTTAAACTCTTGTATTAAAAGCGTATTAATGCGGACTGTATTTTCACAGATTTTTGAAATTCTTGTATTAAAAACGTATTAATGCGGACTGTATTTTCACAGATTTTTGAAATTCTTGTATTAAAAACGTATTAATGCGGACTGTATTTTCACAGATTTTTTTAAACTCTTGTATTAAAAACGTATTAATGCGGACTGTATTTTCACAGATTTTTTAAACTCTTGTATTAAAAACATATTAATGCGGACTGTATTTTCACAGATTTTTTTAAACTCTTGTATTAAAAACGTATTAATGCGGACTGTATTTTCACAGATTTTTGTAATTCTTGTATTAAAAACGTATTAATGCGGACTGTATTTTCACAGATTTTTTTAAACTCTTGTATTAAATGCCTCGCGGAATGCAGCTTTTCTCAAAACAGCTGTATAATCCGTTCAACCACCATTCTCTGCTACAATACAACGAGTTTAATCTTTGCTGTAGAAAAAATGCTTAAACAACTTGGCGTTGATAAGAAAAGCGATGAAATTCGAAGAACATTTTATTACGTATCCGAGTCAGTAGACTTTAAACATCACCCAAGAATGCTGCAGACGGGAGGACTACGCCAGCTCTTTAAAATTATTTGCTCGGATTAAGCAGAAAACGTTTAAATACAGGTAAAAGTTTAATTAGCTGTGACTAATGCAACGTATCAAAAGTCGGCGACCTTTGCATAAACAAATTACCACCCAAGCAACTTTTTACACATATATTTAGTCTATACAAAAGTTAAGAAACTTGTAATTGAGAGCAGCGGATATTTAACAGTCAAGCTCAGCCGAAGCGGAAATCCGGTTCTGAAAATCATAATAAAACGTTTCACAGGTGGGGGGGGGGGGGTCACAAAACGGTTGTTCAGATTTTTACCAACTAAAGTGGATGCTAAAGCCATGTGGATGCTAAAGCAAAACTGGACCCAATCTTAAACTGCAGGTCAAAACAATCTACTCTTTAAAATATTGAAAGGAAACATGCTATTTTTTTCAAAATTAACTTACGTGAAAGAATTATTACCACACAAACACAATTTCACGTTCGTACCACTAGTTCTTCGCTGTTATACTGCATTTCGCCATTCGATGTGTTAATTTGTGACGAGCTAACCACGTTCGACAGCACAGAGGTAAATTTGAAATTTGAATTTTTATCTTAAAACTTGCCTAGTTGTAGTACAACACACTGAATATCTTACAGTAGCACTGTACTTCAATTTTCACTTTCACAAACACGTGCAACACGGTCGTTGAATATTTTTGCTCTTGAAAATTTCGTTAGTTTGTGATGTCATCAATAGTTGGGCTCGCCCGCCATTAATTAAATTTTTAATCTATTATTTAAATATCAGAAATGCTTGTGCAGTATTAATCGTGTTAAAATGTATAATTTTTATCGAGCTTAAAAATGGCGTAATATATGAAAAATCATCCTGTCTTGCATTAACGTAATCTAAATTAATGGTAAAAATGAATCATTATATATATATATATATATATATCAAAATATGTTTATGATTAGTTTTTTGGGCTTATATACTACACACACACACACACATATATATATATATATATATATATATATATATAACACAATTTCACGTTCACACACACACACACACACACACACATATATGTGTATGTATATATAGTGTATAAAACCTGAAAAACTAATTCTAAACATATTTGTTATGTCTACACGCAAATTAATAGGAATAATAAATAGACATTTCAATTTGGTATGTTTCTTATTTCTCAACGTCCAAAATTACGTTCAACCCTTAGAGTCAGGAACTAAGCATCGTACTACATACAGTGAACAGTATGAGTCCAAAGTGCGAGAATTAAAGCCTGAAATTTAAAAAAACCCATTGAGAACCGTTATTATTTTAGTAAAAATTGTACAGAGTTATAATAGTTTTACTGTTCGCTATAATAATTACGTACAAGGTTTTACCATAATTAATATCTTATGATACATATGATATCTTATGATACATTAATAATTACATACAAGATTATATATTATTACTTATAGCAAGGTTTTACGCTCCTAATTTATATCAGTTATGATGAAATTATTATTATAATTATCATAACTATTTATTTTGAGCATAATTACATATATAAATACGTATACAAAGACGCGAGGTCATTACAGTTAACAACATTTTCATGTCATTTTTAGAGGAAGACGGGATGATTTTTCACATACTACCCCATTTTCAAATTCAATAAAAAGTATACATTTTAACACAATTAATACCGCAAAAGCGTTTCTGATAATTAAACGATAAATTGAAATCTAAATTAACGGCGGATGAGCTCAACTATTGATAACGTCACAAACTAACATAATTTTCAATAGCAAAAATATTCCACGAGCGTGTTGCACGTGTTTGCGAAAGCTAAAATTGAAGTGCAGTGCTACTGTAAGGTATTCAGTGCGTTGTACTAAAACTAGGCAAGTTTTAGGATAAACATCAAATTTCAACTTTACCGCTGTGCTCACGCATGAGCTGTCGGACGTGTGCAGTACGTCACAAACTAACGCATCTGAACTGAAAGGTACAGCACTTGTGTTTTGTTTGATACGATTCAGAAATGCAGCCGCTAATGCTCCTCTAATTAGCAAATGGCGAAATGCATGTAAGAGCGAAGAACTAGTGGCGCGAACCTGAAATTGTGTTTATGTGGTTATAATTCTTTCATGTAAGACATTTTTGAAAAAATAGTATGTTTCCCTTCGATATCTTAAAGAGTAGATTGTTTTGGCCTACGGTTTAAGATTGGGTCCGCTTTTCCTTCAACAACTTACGGTATCTATGCCAACACTCTATTATTATTGACTGCTTAATTAACATCGATATCAATTATCTAAATTATTTAATCCTGCTAGATTATTGCGAGCAAAGAAAATTATCTAAACAAAACATTGGCAAAATAATCACGACAAGTTAACATGTAATTCTCAACCTGGTGCGCCAAATACTTACGAACTTTTCCCCGGGTTTTGTGATCTACGAATTTTCATTCATACGGCAGATGATGTGAGATTCTTCCCTTCTATACACTGGCACATAATATTACCTGCATAACCTACAGTAAATCATTAAAATTGCCTTGATCTTAAGGTGCAGGCTAAATCCTCAAGTCTACTGTTACCCCTCCTCTGTACTGGCATATTCAAAGGGGAGGTGTACTTAATAAATATGGATTAACTGCAGATGCCTCCACAAACGTATCTGTTGCAATACTTACATTTCCATATTGCCAATATTGTTCGCGTTTTTAAATGCATCACAAGATGATGAAAACAATTAAATTAATGCTAGATTAGTCCAAAAAATATTTTGAAGACAGTGAGATAACTCAGTGCAAGTCTGATTGATTGACTACCTGTAATACATGTAATATTAAGTTTATAATATGTATGTATGTTACTCTATTGTATGTGTTTTTTGTACTTGAACCATTATATCACTTATATGTGGTTTCTTTCTTTAGATGTATAATGTTTTTTGAGTAGTTGCTCCTTTCTCTTCTGTAATTTCTTTCCTTAGTGGTTCAATAAATAAATATCAATTTGATTTTAACGACAGCTGTGCTAGGAAAGCAAAACAAAACACTACTGTCGTTATATTATTAAATCTACAGTAATTTCAGCGTGATTGCTTTCACAACTGAACGCGTCATAAGTTCAAAGCCTTGGTATTGATTTACAGTATGAAAAACTTGTACAATTTCATCATTAATGTCTATGATTACTTGGGCACGTGAAAAAAACATGTTCAGTTTTTTAGTTTAAACGATTTTTTTTTTTAATAAGAAACGTTACAATCATAAGTACATTTATAACAAAGAAAACAATGGGACTTAATCAAACGCTGATTGGCTAACAGATATAACCTATATAAAAGAGTAGATACGTTGTTTATAAGCTTACAAGAACCCTGTTGCAAGAACTGTTAGTTATGTATTAAGTGAGAGCGAAATTGAGAATGTTTGTAAACTTGTTTTTTGGATAGCGGTGTGCGATTTAACATGTTTGTAACATTAGGCTTCCCAGTAATATGGACCTGCGCGAAAACACGGGTACTTGGCCTTCATTTCATCTGTAAATGCACACTGTCGTTTCGGCATTGCTACTTTCTAATTAACTTTTACCAGTTACGCTCAAAACTGCAAAACAGCGAAACTATACAAATTTAAAGAAACAAAGAAATTCAAATTCACATAAAAACAAACAAAATGGCTCCCAGAAGCTGACGTCATTTTAAGTCCTTAGTGAATACGCCGAATTTCGGCGGCCGTGTGACCCATAGTGATGTACGCATCGCTTACTTTTGTTCAGTAAATATGTACACAAAGCTTTTACAAGGGTTGCATTTTGAGATGTTAGCAACATCTTGTATTGAAAATTAACGAGCTTTTCTTTGTCTCGTACTGTCTTACGCCTTTGCAGTTGGCAACGTCCGCACATACGTACGGATTGAAGCAAAACCCGAACAAACTGCCGATTTTTTGAAAACCCGCCCGGACAGAGGCCCAAAAAGAGGACGTGTAGGGGGGAAACCCGAATGTATGGTAACCTACGTAACAGTTTGTAGGACTTATAGCTGGGTGTAATAAGTTTAGTTTTTTATTGCCTTTTTTACGTTTATTTCTCTTTTAAATATAGGTTAACTTGCACTGCAAACAGTAGGTTTTATTTACAAACGCCATTGGTTCTACATAAAGAGTCAATTTTATGTTTTCATTCAAAGAGAAGCAACACGCGTCAATGCCTTTCATTGCCGAATGTTGAACAATCTCGTACTGTATCCGTGCATCGTTCGTGCAATGTACGTAACAGCCAATACGATATCAATTAAGCCAGCCTTTCATATACAGCGTGGACTCAGTGAGATAATAACGATTATTATCAATCGAATAACCAATGAGAACGCGATACACCTTTCCAAAAACCACGCCCACAGGCTGATGACTCCTCCCATGTACCGATACCAGCTGCCAGCCAACCAATGCAAACCAGTGTTGACGTAACAGTTCATCAATAAAGATTAAATTAATTCTAAGACACAATGTTAACGTACTGGCCACAGGTGGGGGAGAGATATATATTACGTTTTTTTCTTCTTTAAATGCAGAAAGACTACGAATACATGCAACTATATTGTAAAGAGTTTAATAATTTCATGGTTTTCAAAATTACAAAGTAAAAACGTAAGGTACGTCTTTGGAAATTTAAAGCACAAGAAAACCCTCCACTTACATAAAGCTTAAAAATATGTCTTATAATTCTCTACCACTTACATGCATTCTTTTTGCATACAGGGCTTGCGGTGGCTGTAACGTGGTATAAAACATGTAAATTTAAACTCCCGCGATAACCGCTAGATGCAGCCATTTTGACGACAGGTCATTTGAAACAAGTTTAGATAACATTGTGTAAACTTTGAAAAAATAATCAGGGCATTCGTAGCGCACATGTCACTAACTAAGTAAAATTTAAAATTACTGTATCTTGTCAATAAGATTAAAAATACATTTACGGTTAATGAGTGGCGCACCCTGGAGGGTGAGTCAACGACATTTTACCATTTGGTAAAAACATTGCAAATAATTAATAATTTTCTTTTCTAGTTACATGATTCTTTCAAACAGGACAGTGAAATGCTAAGTAACACAATTTTGCACGGAAAGTTTTTTGGGACATTTCCTTTTCTTCCCTTAATTTACGTTTTGCGTACATGACGTCATGTAATGGCGCGTCGGTATTGCGGGAGATTTAAAATGAAAACAAACAAAAAATCCTTTCAACACGAGTACGATATACGTATAAAATTGCTATAAAGTAGTATAACTCTTTAAGGCAATTTTCCTGAAACCACTTCAGGTACCCCTTTTCTTGTCCTTTAAGCGATGTAGAATTGTAATTTCTTCATTGACGTAAAACATTGGCCACCATCAGTATTTTCTATGAGCTAGACAGGCCCCTAATACGTCTGAGCCGCCATTTTGTACAGTATACAACGTGCTACTCAACAATGCTGTATACCTACATACGCAAAGAGTAGACTGTACAGTATCAATATACAATTTCCAAGCTGCAACAAGGGTGTATAATTCATAAATATCACTAAACTATGTAAGCAATATGCGAATGATACTATAATTATGAATTCGAAAAGTAAGTGACTTTCATACAAATTTGTATACGTTACGTATTGATACGCCGGACAAAGTTTCAGGCTTCATTGCAGCAAAAACAAGTCAAGATTTTTTTAATTTTGATTATTGTAATTTAATGAAACTTAATCTATGACAACAACTGATCTTCGCGAACTCAGAACCTAGCGCAAATGTTATAAGCAGTTTTGTGTAAACACGTCAATAAATTAAACCTTAATATAGCTGCCTTAGGAAATAATGATCTGTTGAAGTTGTCATTATTCGGAAAAGATGAATTTAACTATGTTGCTATCTGTAAAATATTCCAATGATACATGACTTTATATTACGTACTAAATGCTTCCAGTAGCTATTACGTCCAATAGTTTCTATCTGATATGAAATGCATCAGTCTTAAATATTCGTACATTAGTATTTTCTAACCGTCATTTTCTACTAATGTCTAATGTAAAACTTGTCAGCTTGTGTAGTTATAGCCAATTCTTACTGTAAATGTTCTTGTAAATAGTGTATAAAGTCTGTTGTGGTGAGGATCCTAAATCATGTTGTTCAAACTGTCTGATCCAATCCTAAATAAATTATGTTTAAACTAACTGAACACGTCATTCTGGCATAACTGTTCACGATGCTCACACAAAGTTGTGATCGGTAAAGGGACATCAGTTCGTGGACTTAAATGAAGACAGGATGATTTTTCATACACTACCCCATTTTCAAGTCCCGATAAAAAGTATACATTTTATCACAATTAATATTGCAAAAGCATTTCTGATAATTAAATAATAGTTTAAAAACTTAATTAATGGCGTGCGAGCCCAACTGTTGATGACATCACAAACTAACATAATTTTCAACAGCAAAAGCTCTTGCGAAAGCAAAAATTGAAGTACAGTGCTACTGTAAGATATTCAGTGTGTTGTACTAAAACTAGGCAAGTTTTAAGATAAAAATTCAGATTCCAAATTTACCGCTGTGCTCACGCATGAGCTGTCGAATGTGTGTAGTTCGTCACAAACTAACACATCTGAACTGAGAGGTACAGCACCTGTTTTTGTATAATGCGTTTTCGATGTGCAGGCGCTAGTGCCCATCTAACAAGAGAATGGCGAAATGCATGTAACAGCGAAAAACTAGTGGCGCGAATGTGAAATTTTGTTTATGCGGTGATTATTCCTTCACATAAGTCATTTTAGAAAAAATAGTATGTTCCCTTTCAATATTTTAAAGAGTGGATATTTTGACCTGCAGTTTCAGATTGAGTCTGGTCTTGGTTTAAATGCCTCAACATTCCTCAATACCCACCAACGAACTCTGTAATCAAACAAGCAATTCTACTTTGGAATTCTCTACCATTACAGATTAAACAAATCATGTCCCTATCAGCATTTAAAACAAAATTAAAATCACCAATATTAACCAGATATGAAACACCATCACGCCAGTACGACAACATACACACTAATTCAGAATTCATATATGCACGGCCAATCATAATTTTTTCATTTTTTGTGCATAGTTGTAAATATGTTTGATTTTATTCGTCGTTACTTTCCATTACTGCACAGTAGTTTAGACTGCACTGACGCATTTGCCTTTAGCAGTGTAAGTTTTTATTAACTAACACTGATTGATCATCTCTGTAAAGTTTTCATCAGTTATTATCAAAGTATTATAATGGCAAATAAAGATTATTATATATATATATGTGTGTGTGTGTGTCTTCCGGGTGTACGTTAGATAACGACACGAACTTTCATTCGAACAAAAACTGCACTCATCCATGTTTGATTAAAATTAATTCACGAATTATACAAAATGCACGTCATAAGCTGGTAAAATTTAAAGGTTACTGACTGCTAAACACCAAATATTGAATTGATGCATATGAAACATATGGTACACATACGTACTTTGTGACATATATGTATGTATGTATGTATGTAATTTATTGACTAAAACAAGTTACGTGTATACACGAGGAACGAGGTAAATGCCACAATCGATACATTAGTGATTTTAGTCCAGATTGTCACTTTACGTACATTTCCTACTCAAGGTTATTGCATTAAAAACAGTGTTATGGATACAAGGTACATCAGCATAAAAGTTGCAAAATTTCGTAACATATTATATAACAATTACTGTGCTCAAAGAAGTGAGTTAAATCAGCAAAATTTACATTGTCGTAGCGGTTTCTAATATTTGATGTTAGGGGGCATGTCTGTATAACGTGTTTTTCTCAGTTTGAATGTCCCCACAAGGACATAACATATTTTCCCTTGGTTGTCTCGGCCATCTACCCCTTCTGCCTATGCCTGTAGAAATTGTTCAAAGCAAAAAGCACCTTAGCTTTTTACAGAGTACATGATTCAGATACCAAGGAATTCAAAAATGACAGGCTCGGTCCAAAAAGTTCTGTCCCACAAGGTCATTTTCAAGGTCAAAATAAAGGTCAAAGGTTCACATATATTCAGACGCCACTTATCTGAAGTTTTGTGGCAGATTCTGAAAGCTTGTTGAATTCCCTTTAAAATGACACCACTCCCATCAAAATTGGATTTAAACTTTTTGAGTTATGAACGTTTAAAAATTGCCGGTCGCGCCGATTTTGGCGATTTTTTGGCCCTTTCGGCCATTTTCAAAGGCCCAAAACTTTGGAACCGTTGGCCCGATTTCGATCAAATTTGGAATTTTTCAATTTCTAAACAAACCAGACCTGCCCACCAAACTGCATTCATATCCGACACATTGGGGTGTTTTGCATTAGGCGAATTCACCTGCTGGAATGACGTAAAGCGCAACGTGTCGAACGAAAGTTTTTGCGCATAAAACAAATTGAAAAAAATTGAATCGCTTTTTAACGCGAGCTCGGTAATGCGGAAATTATGCTAATTTATGCAAATAGTTGCCATCAAAGAAATAAAACGAGGATTTGTATTAAGAACACGAGATTATCATTGCACAACAGCACGACGCCATGACAGGTGGAAAAATAGCTCCTTGATTTTTCCGTTTAAAAGATTAAACTCTAACGCAAAAAAGCAAACGGTAGATTACAGATTAGGCGATAAAATATTATTTTCTGAGTCAGACCGATGTATAAAAACTTCATTAATTTAAGTTTTAATTTGTAATGTATTAGAGGTAATAAATCAAACATTCGACATTGACAACTTGACTGTGTAAAAATTTGCAACTTACGACAGCATAAATAAAACAAATATATCTGTAAAAATTCTTAAGCGCCTTTAAAATGGCATCTTTCTTAATTGCTATAAAAGCGTTCAAGCAGTTACCGTTTACAACACAAGAAAACCCTTCACTTGCATAAAGCTTAAAAATCGTCTTGAAATGTTACGCCACTTACATACTACCTTTTTGCATGCAGAGCTTGCATCGGCAGTAATGCTGTATAAAACGTGTATGTTTAAACTCCCGCGATGACCGTTAGGTGCAGCCATTTTAAGGGTAAATCGTTTAAAACCAGTTTAGATAGCTTTGCATAAAGTTGGAAAAATAATCGGTCTCTGTAGTAAACTCTTCGCTAACTAAGCAAAGTATGAATTACTTTACCTTGTTAATAAGATCAATAATGTGTCTTATGGCGATACAGTCTTTACCACTTGGCGCAAATATTTCAAATTATTAAGAATTTTATTAAGTGTTTCAAACAGGTAAGCGTACTGCTAAGTAGTATAATTTTGTATAGAAAGTTTTTTAAGATAAACTTAAAAATTCCCTTTTCACGTCCTTTCTTCCTGTCTGTTTTTCAGAACTTCCGCTTATGTCTGCTGAATAATGTTCTACTAAATTATTTAAAGCAAAACCAGACCCAATCTTAAACTGTAGCTCAAAACAATCTACTCTTTAAAATATTGAAAGAAAACATTTCGGAAATGCATTGCACAAAAAACAGGTACTGTACCGCTCAGTTCAGATGTGTTAGTTTGTGACGAACTACGCACGTTCGACAGTTCATGCGTGAGCAAAAACGTAAATTTGAAATTTGAATTTTTATCTTAAAACTTGCCAAGTTTTAGTACAACACACTATATATCTTACAGTAGCACTGTACTTCAATTTTCGCTTTCGCAAACACGTGCAACACGCTCGTGGAATATTTTTGCTGTTGGAAATTATGTTAGTTTGTGATGTCACTAACAGTTGGGCTCGCCTGTCGTTAATTAAGTTTTTAATCTATTAATTCTAATTATCAGAAAAGCTTTTGCAGTACTAACTGTTGTTAAAATGTATACTTTTTATCGGATTTGGAAATGGGGTGGTATATGAAAAATCACCCTGTCTTCCTTTAACACTCTGACCATATTTCATTGTATTTTTTAACAGCATATCACCGGATTTCTGCTCCGCCGTTTTTTCTGCAACACCCTGTATATAAAAAATGAAGCGGAATCTGAAAAGTGACGCAAAAAATTTAATATCATATAATTTTCGCTTATCAAACATTGCATTAATCAGAAGCACTGCTGATTAGAATAAGTATCTTAAAGACGTTTGCAGCTAATTTTTCAAAAAGTCATATAATTATGTTATTCATAAGTCGAGCATAAATCAAAAATTAAACGCGCACGAAGATGCGTGAAAGAATGTCGTTATTGTCATTAATGACTGTTAATAAAGAATGTCGGTACTGCGCACCTGGTTTCCGAAGATTACTACTAACACAGATTATAATGCGGACTGGAGTTTACATTTTAATAAACTTGTCAGTAAGTCATTAACAAGCTGATGTAAAAAAAATCCACCTGTTTCATCAGTGGGACTCGATTTCAATAGACTTGGTAATGGCATAACGCCAGTGAGTCAGTGCACTTAGGGCCATTTCATAGTGAGGACGCGCAGCAAGATGTCTCGTGCAGTTCCTCGTGAGGAACTCTGTCAGTTAGAAGCTCTGCGTCCTCCTCGTGAGGAATTCTGCCGCCTGTCAGTTAGAAGCTGTGCGTCCTCCTCGTGAGGAATTCTGCCGCCTGCCAGTTAGAAGCTGTGCGTCCTCCTCGTGAGGAATCTTCCCGTATGGCAGAAATACTGCATGTTCCAATTTCGTGAGGATCCAGTGTTAAATTTAACAACTCAATTACCCCTTTCTTATTTGACGAACAACAATTAACATAGTTCAGCATAAAATTCAAAGAATTAATCTCTTTTTTAACAAATTCACGATTTTATGTTATATCGATGCAACAATTCGTGAAAAAGGAAAATAACGCACACATGTTGATTTTATATATGCATATTTTCATATTTAAAAATGGTTAGTAGGACTTTACTAAAAAAAACAAACGGGTGTGATATTGCATTGACTAGCATTATTAATTGTACTTTCTATAAGAGAGATACGGCAAATATAACTTAGTTTAGACATGCTTATACAGTATAAAACTCGCGAAACAGCTGCAGCTAACTGGACGCGTGGAAAAAACCGCGCCGTTTCACTGTGAAAAGAATTTTCATGCTGCACGGAATTTTCAGAAAATTGTCTGACTTTCTGACAGCAAATCCGCGTGCGCCGTTTTTCCTTGCATTCAAAATTCATAAATTTTAAATTCAAAATAACAATGATTTTTGGACACGCGCTAGCAATGTCGGTTGTCTACAGTTATTCCAGCATAGATAAGGGAACGTAACTCAGTGAATTTAAATTTCGTATTACTAGTAAGTCACGTGTCTTTAAGCCCTGCTCAATTAAGTCAAGGCCTGTTATTCTTGCCAACTAGAAACGAACATTCTCTTTTACAATACACTCGTTAAACTACTTTAGACTAGATTATGTAGTTTAATGGTGTGTGTTTTAAATTACCATTCTTGGACCAATAAAATTACATACTATAGTCATTTGTCGATTTGGGCAGGGGGTCGTGAGGAACCATTTTTTCTGTACATATACCATGTGGATTCATTGCCATAGTGCAAGTTAGATACAGTTTCGTGGCTTCAACCGAGCAGTAGATAAACGATTCTCTTTCTCTTTCTTAAGCTCCGTGCAACGTCAGCGCATGCGCATCAAATTTTCTGTATATTTCCAACAAACGAATCAAAACGCTTGAAAATTGGTACTTAATTAGGCAGGCGGCTTAGCCTTGTGGTAACGCATCCGCTTTCGGTCTGGAGGTCGTGAGTTCGATACGGCCTCTGTTGTGTAGTTGTAGGTTGTTATTTACAGTCGGTGATAACAGTTCTTTGATATATTGTTAATAGTTCATCCAAAATGAGACTTTTGAGAAAGATTATTATTACAATTAGTTACGTGCCCTCTGGACGTAAACTATTTGTTAAATTTTACCATAGTTGTTTATATAGTGAAACTCATATCGCCAATTAAAACCATTGGCAATTATTTTAGTCAAACTAGCCGGAAATTTAAAAATAACGTACTGCACTGAAAGACTGCAGGTTCTAGTTTACATCATTAGAACCAAAAGGTTGAATTACAGTACAGTATAAAATTTTTAAAAAGATTAAGCAAGATAGAACATACAGCGACAAACACTATTACACTGTTACAAGACACAAGAACGAAAAAAATTAAAATGAATCTAAATTTAAGTTTGGAAATTAAATAAACCACGTGAGATAAAACTGTTCTTGAATCTCTCTGTTCTGCATCTAAGGGGTAAGGGGTATTTCACACGGTGGGGAGTACTAGTTCTGTGAGGTTGGGCATCTAGCAATAGAGGGTAGATTTTATTATTAGGATTTTAAATTGATAAGAACAACTTTTTGCAAGAATTTTGGCGACGGTTAAATAAAGGATGAAGAATGGCCAAATTATTTTCATTGAGTAATTTTGAACAGTTTCTGACAAATCAGAGAGATTTTGGGAGAGAGATGAATGTCATACCTGACTACGTCGTCAACACCTGGCCTAATCGCGGTACGAGTACATTTTTATCATTAGCGGATGACCCAGCTCCTTTCATTAGTCACAAAAGATAAATTCTTTTACTCCCTTTAGCCAGGGGCGTATTAACAAATAGGTTGACTAGGCCAAGCCTAGGGCGCCAAAGTTTTCGGGACGTCACATTTTAGAAAAATTCCTATTCCCCTCGGAAAATGTGTATACTTTCATATTCATGTAAAGGGTACATTATAATACACCACAGGCAGTTAGTGAGCACAGCTTTCATATAAGTGCCACATAACGAACAGGCGCAAGAAGCAGTTGTGCAGCCTGCTTAAATATAAACACGATGTAAATACATGTAGTACCACATAGAAACTAGATTAATAGTGTTCCTAATACACCACAAGTAATTGTTCAATCTGCTCATTACATAAACAATCATAAATTCACAGCCTAGGGCGTCGTAAAATCTTGATATCCTCCTGGCTTTAGCATAAATTGAATGGACAGGGATGTTCCACGTTAAATCGCTAGATGCTTGTACAATAGAAAGTTTCCACGAATCAACTCTTTTTACCTTCAAATTAGAGACGGTAACAGGAGGAGTACCAGGCTTTGTTATTTTCACCAACTTCTCTTTAAAGCGCTTAGAAAACTGCTAATGACTAACACATGCACTTCCAAAATCTTAAAACTTTTCATGTTAAATGTTTGCACAACAATCTCTAATTGTTGTTTCGAGTTCGCGAAGGCGTCTCGGTCCTTTTTTTTGCAAAAAATTTTGCTTGGTGAAAAAATTTCAAGGTGTCAAATCTGTCAAATGGCGAATTTCGAACTCAGAAGACCAACGGGGGACAATTGATCAGCAAATCGAGGGAGGGAGAGGTACCACTGAGTGTGTCTTATAGTGCGGGAATACTAATTGAGAAAGAGCCACGCCTTGTTGAAAAACAAGATTGTTAATAGTGAAAGTAAGGTGTGGTTCACACGCTGCACGGAATTTCTGCTGAACTTCAGATTGTGATTGAAGGACCTCTTCCCGACACTTTGCTCCCAATTTCTAACGCTAATGTCGTCGTCATAGCAACGCGGTTGCAGCCACAATTTAAATAAGAAGAATTGCCAAGGACCATTTTTGATTCTTGTGAATGCTTGCCAAGATAGAAGAAAAATTCTATAAGAAATGAGAAATTAAACTGTATTGTGACTTTTGAGACACCCTGTATTTGCCTTGTAGTCACTGTGACTATTATCATTCATTAATATACTACACATTAATATACTACATTATAATGTACTAATATAATATTAGTTACTACAATTATGGAGGGGTTAGAACAAGTCACTAAAGATGTTGGATTCATTTTACTGTTATCACTTAAACTTAGAAAAATACAACAAGGAAATTTGCAAAGAACTGTCTATAAAGCACAATCTACCTCTGTATAGAAAGTATACAACCTGGTTGGTTGGCGCCACTGAGTCGAAAATCTTGACGTAACTGGGAGAATTCGGGACTTTTCGTAAGCGCGTCGTGACTTTCCGTAGGCACGCGCTGCTTAAACTTTCGTAGCTTACCTAATGTTCACGCAAAAATATTACAAAACTACCTACCTAATTACTTTGTAAAAGAATTACTCGATGAAAATTGACAGTGCGCTACTTTTCTTGAAGACGAATGACGTCATTGGAAGAAGAATGAGCATTGAAAATGGAAGCGCCCAAGCATGAAGTGATCGCGACTTTAAAGTGATTTTAGTAATTACACGAGGCGCTGATTGCAGTTTTATTACTAAATCCTTCTAACATTTTTCGCGAACATTGATATAAGCTCAACCACCTAGACGGCTTGGCCTTTGCTTTAAGGTCAACAGGCTAACATACCATTTTACACAAAAACCCGCTTCCGTTTCCGTCTTTATTTCTTTGTTCGTAAACTGACCTGGATGGTGTAGAATCACCCTGGTTTCCTATTACAGGAAAAATATTACAGAAACTTACACGTATCTGTCTTATGCTTAATGAACTCCAGGTAAAAGTAATCATGCCTGATGACGTAAACAGCCCATGCTGCTAATGAAAATGGTCCTGAGCAATTTGCTAATGACCGTGTCACTGTGAATTTGAAAGCAAATTAATTAATTCGCGGGTTTTTGAGAAAAAAAAAACGCGTGAATTCTGCTGGGAATCGAACCCGGTTTTCCGCTTTGCGCATGCCTCTAATGGATGCCTGTGATCACGAAGGGCAACTAGAACTTTTTAAAGTTTGATTTGAGAGCGCCTTACCAGTCCAAAAAGAAGTTTTTAGATTAAGACTGGTTCCTTTTTCACTTTTCAACCACTTTTTCGTTTAATCACTTTGCAAAAGTCGTCACCAACAATATAAGCTTGATATATTGTTCTCATCTATATTGTTGCTGAGAATCAACTGCCTAATTTTCCACAACAAAATAGCCCACGCATTGTTATTAGTGTTGAACCCTGCAATACGAACTATTTTTTACGAAATTGCGATTAGGCAGCTGATGTATGTATTCATACGCCCGTGAGTAAAGAACCCTTTCAAAAGTAAAACAAAAATATTTACAGAGAAAATATCTGAATGCTATTCTTACATAAAGCTAAAACATTTGTCTTGAAACTTGTATTGTTCACATGCTGTGTTATTGCATACAGGACTTAGCAGTAACGCTGTATAAAGCTTGAAAACTTAAAACTACCGCAATGACCATTAGGCGCAGCCATTTTGACGGCAAATCGTTTGAAACATATTCAGATTCAGATACCACTGAGTAAAGTTTAGAGAAAATTTGCAGCACTTATATAAAGCTTAAAAAATTCATCTTGAAATTCTAACCCACTTACATATTGCCTCTTTGCATGCAGGGTTGCGTCGGCAGTAACGCTGCAAAAAACTGGCGAAATTTAAACTCCCGCTATGACCGTTAGGCGCAGCCATTTTGATGGTATATCGTTTGAAACAAAATTAGACAACTTTGCGTAAAGTTTGGAAATATAATACCTAGCATACATGTCACTAACTAGGAAAAAGTTTAAATTACCAGAAGGAGTTTAAATTAATCTCGCCAGTAAGATTAATAATTAACATGTTTTTTTGGTGAACCAGTGTGTTTTGGTGACCACTGGGATAGTGAAACAGTGACGATTCAGACATTTTAAATTGTTAAGAATTTTCTCCAGTTACGTAAGCATTATGCCAAGTATTACAACCTTGTATGAAAAGTTTTTTGCTACATTCTCTAAAATTTCCCTTCTTTCCCTTTAACCATAAATTCGAAATTTTGACCAAACAGCCTACAGGAAAAACGTTCCAGCGGCGCCTGGTGGGACTCTCAAAAGGAGATATACAGCTCTTTAGAAAGAGGAAGAACAGGCCTACACGTCCACCAAGAGGAGTACTGACGAGTTAATTAGATGTTCTATTTTTGGCAATTTTCGCTTGGAAAACTGCTGACGCAAAGCCATTGTTGTGACGTCATCCATTATACTCTGTCTATAATCTTATAACTTTAATTCAGTAAATGTTGGCTTTGCATTATACATGAGGACTGTGTAGGATGTTCGCGTATTATTGATTATAAGTGTATTTATCAGCAAATTTTTTCTGCGGGGCCTTTGCTAGTTACCAATACTAATTAGCAATACTTGAGACGATTTTAAAAACCGAATCACGGACCCTGTATCAACCACCTTCTTCAAACTTGTAAAACAGAAGACAGCAAACTGTCAATTAATGGCTGATGTATTTCGCCACGACTTGGCAGGCGTGCTCCCCATTTTCAATTAAAACCTCCCAGGCAATGGAAGCCGTGCAAGCGCTTGATGCGTGGCAGGTAATTAGTCATTAACACCTGGCGCTGCGCATAAAATTAGCATAAAGAAACTGCCTACCTGGACGAGGGGTGCAACAGGTAAACAGGGTGATAAATTTGCGTTAATTAATTAATGACATCGTCGACAATGCGAGAGGCAATATTTACAGTTTTGGAAGTAAATTATAGCTGCCCTGGATCACGCAGGTTGAACAAGAAAGAAAAATTCGTGTTAGACTAAGCAACATCAAAATGGTAGTTAAAGGAAAGGTCAAGCATTCTGGGAAGTCAGGTTTATTTCAGTGTTCGCGAAAAATGTTAGAAGGATTTAGTAATGCAACTGCAATAGGCGCCTCGTGTAATTAGTAAAATCACTTTAAAGTCGCGATCACTTCATGTCTGCAGGCTCCCATTCTCAATGTCCGTTCTTCTTCCAATCACGTCATTCGTCTTGAAGAAGAGTAGCGCACTGTCAATTTCCGTCAAAAGTATACTAACAACGACGACGACGGCGACGGCGACGGCGACGGCAACAGCAACAGCAACAGCAACAGCAGCAGCAGCAGCAACAGCAACAGCAGCAGCAGCAGCAACAGCAACAGCAACAGCAGCAGCAGCAGCAACCAACAACAACAACGACAACAAAAGCAACAACAACAACAACAACAACAGCAACAACAACAACGACAACAACAGCAACAACAACCAACGACGACAACGACAACAACGATAATAATGACTGTGAACAAAATAATAATGCCGACCATCGTTTCGGCTACTGAAGTCATTATCAAACTCTAAATGAAGCCAAAGAATAAATGATACATTAATGACACAAAGGCACAAACTGAAACTACAAAACAACTGACTAGAATTTAACTTATCAAAGTAAACCAGGTTGTAGTGCAAGAAATTGTAGAGAAATGTACAAAATGTTTACCTAACATATGAGAACCAAAACAGAACACAACATTGTAAACAATTAATCCAGGGCTACGTAATGAAGAACCACAGCCATAAGCATTATAAGAATAAAACACAACTTCTACATTTTGCACAATTTACAACAAGTGGCAGCTACAATAAGGGAAACCAACAGCATGTCAATGTGAAAGAGACAACAAACTAAATCCACCAGGACCACTACAGACCCCAGAGGAAGATGATCAAACAAATTACAAGGTGCCACCAGTGGTAGTTGCGTATTAAGAGTTAGACGGTCCTTTGTATCATTAATGTGTGACTTGATTTATACTTTGATAATGGTTTCAGTAGTTTGAAACGACGTCGCTCAGTAAACATGTTGATTGCTGGAAGCTGGCTCTTTTATACATCAGAACTCTGTTTTAACTATGCCGACTTGCGGATGGTGTTGGTTTGCAAGCACACGTGTAATATTTGTTTGCTATTTACAATTTAACATACGTTTTAACAATCTTACATTATGTAAACGTGTTTTCTGATTTTAGCGCCTCACGAATATCAAGGAGTAGTAGTAGTAGTAATAGTAGTAGTAGTAGTAGTAGTAGTAGCCGCAGCAGCAGCAGCAGCAGCAGCAGCAGCAGTAATAGTAGTAGCAGTAGCCAGGCCAGCCAGGGCCAGTCAGTCAGTTAAATTGCCATTTGACAGTCAGGGAGTTGATCGGTTAATCGGTCAATACTTGCATAAAACGGAAACCTTTCCAAGGCAATGGCGACGGAAAACAAACAATTAACTATCTTCGCAGCACGAAAAAAACCTATATCTCTATCTTCGCGATGTTGTTGAAACTCTGCCGATAAACAGTAAAAAAATCGAGTATTCTTTTAAGTTACTCAATACGCCGAAAAGAAATCCTCTATTTTGCAACTCTCGCGTGGTTCAACAGCAATAGCACGACTAGTAATCTCACTTACTGCTGTTATTTTTGTTGTTAGACAACACCAAGTATATCCACAGCAGTTCTGCAACAATAAAAACCCCTGTTTTGCTTAGATGACCCGATATCAGGCGTAATATGATCCAGACTTGCTCGTAATCCAAGCTTAATTCTTGCAAAACCAGGCACGCGTAGGTAACAGGTAATTTTTCTTAAAGGAAAGAACAAGTCACTTAGCATGTTGGGTTTATTTCACTGTTATCACTTAAACTTAGGAAATATAACAAAGAAATTTGCAAAAAACTGCCTATAAAGCACAAATTTAAAATATACTAGCTCTGATTAGAAATTTACAGACGTGGTGGTCATTCACTTGAAGATTATGACGTAACTAGGACAAGTCACTCAGTATGTTGGGTTTATTTTACTGTTATCACTTAAACTTAGAGAAATATAACAAAGAAATTTGCAAAAAACTGCCTATAAAGCACAAATTTAAAATATACTAGCTCTGATTAGAAATTCACAGGCGTGGTGGTCATTCACTTGAAGATTATGACGTAACTAGTGGACTTCAGTAATATTTTATGAAGATAGCTCTTTCAATGCTTAGCACTACTTGCCAAAATGACCAATTATTTACAAATGTATACAGTTATATACATAAAAATCACTCGTACAAATACATTACAACGGGCTGCGTTTACGATTTTGTAACATAATAAAGTAATAATAAGATAGTAAATATAATCACAACTAACATTAAAACACAAAAAATTAAGAGGAAGACAGGATGATTTTTCATAAACTGCCCCATTTTCAAGTCCGGTAAAAGTCTACATTTTAACATAATTAATACTACAAAAGTGTTTCTGATAATTAAATAATTGATTAGTACCTTAATTAACGACGGGCGAGCCCAACTATTGATGACATCACAAACTAACATAATTCCCAGCAGCAAAAATTTTCCACGAGCGCGTTGAACGTGTTTGTGAAAGCAAAAATTGAAGTACAGTGCTACTGTAAGATATTCAATGCGTTGTACTAACACTAGGCAAGTTTTAAGATAAAAATGCAAATTTCAAATTTACCGCTGTGCTCACGCATGAACTGTCGAACGTATGTAGTTCGTCACAAACTAACATAACTAAACTGACAGGTACAGCGCCTGTGTTTTGTGCAAAGCATTTCCGAAATGCAGACGCTAGTGCCCGTCTAACTAGCAAATGGTGAAATGCACGTAACCGCAAAGAACTACTGGCGCGAATGTAAAATTGCGTTTGTGGGGTAATAAATCTTTCACGTAGATTGTTTTGACCTACATTTTAAAATTGGGTTTTACTTTAAGTTAATAACAAAATAAATCAAGTAACAAGATCCAACTTTTATCTGACATTAAGGTATTCAAAGAGCAAAAATTACATTTTAGCAAATCTTTTGAAAGTATCAAAATAAATCGTTCTTCATATAATATGGGAGGGTAACATATTCGAAAGCCCCCCCCCCCAGTAACAAAATGAACACTTACCACGCTCAAGCTTAACAACATTTACATATAGCTGATTAGATAACTGTGACCTTGCGACATCGGGACTTTTCGTAAGCGCGTCGTGGCTTTCCGTAAGCGCGCGCTGCATAAACTAATTTAAAAATCCTCTATTTACGTAATGTTCTAAATGTTATAAAATTATAAGTATATTATAGTATCATAAAACTAGCTATTTATTTATTTCTTTGTAAAAACTCATACTTCTGACCGAAATTGACAGTGCGCTGCATATCTCGAACGTGACGTCACTGGTGGAAGAATGGGCGTTGAAAATAGGAGCGTTCAAGCGTGAAATGATCGCGACGTTAAAGAGATTTTACTAATAACAGGTGGCGTCTTTTCACACTGTTATTTCTAAATGGTTTTATATTTACGTAATATTCTTTCCGAATGGCTAAATACGCCTAACTTCCCAGAAAGCTTGATCTTTCCTTTAATGTGAATTACGACTTAACCGAGCTGGCACTTCGACTTATATTTCGAAGTGACAAAGCCATTTCGAACGTTTTCGAAATCGGCTGCTAATTTTGCATATAATAATTGTAAAATATGGTGCGTCATACTTATCAAAATTCTGACAAAATATAAAAAAATTCAAATCAAACAAGTGAAACAAACTATGAAAGCCGTGAAGCACGAATTTTGACAAAATTAGAGTAGCTTATGCACAAATTAGACGACAACGATTTACTAAGATTGTAGTTACATATAATACTTATAAACGTAGATGAAACTTACCGAATAGCATCCAACTTTCATCGTATCCCACAATCCCGCGCGTCACGGTCACGTGCTCATGGATCTGAAATTGAAACAGTCGAGTGGGTAATAAAATTGCTAAACAAACGAATCAAATGTAAACAATGCGCCTTTACGGACTGCAGCAAGTAAACAGAATGAAAGTGATTGAGTTTCGTTGAAACAATTTAGAAGTTTTGAGCCAATTTTTAATCCAAGTTTAGTTGACAATTTAAAAGAAGATGCTTTATGGAGAACTTGTGTCTGGAAAGAGAAAGGTTGGACGACCAAAGAAACGCTTCAAAGACAGCCTGAAGGCCTCACTCAAGGAGCTCAGCATGGATATCCGCTCAATGGAAACCCTTGCACAAGATCGCTCAGCGTGGCGGAGTGCCATCACCACAGTGGCTAAGACAGCAGAGGCGAAAAGAATCGAGGAGGCAGAGGAGAAGCGCAGGAGGCACAAGGCATGTGACACTGCCCAACAGGTCCAAACACCCAGCCTCACCTGTGCCAAATGCCAAAGAAGTTTCCAGGCCAGAATTGGCCTAATCAGTCACCTTCGAGCTCATCAAACGAATGACAACCCCCCCCCCCCCACTGACCCTTTATCCCTGTCACTATGGTCATCTTCGATTCGAATCATCATCATCAGACAAAAACACCATTACAATTACACATTCAGATATATTACATACAGCTACACAAACTGAAAACAAAATTACATCAATTACTTTTCAAGTGAGCAGTGAATTTGTGAACAAATGATGTAACTGCTTGCAGCTGAGCTAAAAGCTGGAACTCGGAAAGCCCAGCTGCAATGCAAGGTGAGTTGTTTGAGGTTAGGGGCAGGATGAATGTATGTATGAATGAATGAACGAATGAACGAACAAACGAACGAATGAATGAATGAATGAATGAATGAGTGAATGAAGGATGAATGGAGGACGACTGAATCAATAAATGAATGAAAGAATGAGTGAACGAACGAATGAATGAATGAATAAATGAGTGAATGAAGGATGAGTGGACGGCGATTGAATCAATAAATGAATGAAAGAATGAATGAACGAATGAATGAATGAAGGATGAATGGAGGACAACTGAATCAATAAATGAATGAAAGAATGAGTGAACGAACGAATGAATGAATGAACGAATGAATGAATGAAGGATGAATGGAGGACGACTGAATCAATAAATGAATGAAAGAATGAGTGAACGAACGAATGAATGAATGAACGAATGAATGAATGAAGGATGAATGGAGGACGACTGAATCAATAAATAAATGAACGAATGAGTGAACGAACGAATGAATGAGTGAATGAAGGATGAATGGACGGCGACTGAATTAATAAATGAATGAAAGAATGAGTGAACGAACGAATGAATGAATGAATGAATGAGTGAATGAAGGATGAGTGGACGGCGATTGAATCAATAAATAAATGAAAGAATGAGTGAACGAACGAACGAACGAACGAACAAACGAACGAATGAATGAATGAATGAAGGATGAATGGACGGCGACTGATTCAATAAATGAATGAAAGAATGAGTGAACGAACGAACGAATGAATGAAGGATGAATGGAGGACGACTGTATCAACAAATGAATGAAAGAATGAACGAACGAACAAACGAACGAATGAATGAGTGAACGAACAAACAAATGAATGAATGAATAAAGTATGAATGAAGGGCGACTGAATCAATAAATGAATGAATGAAACTACTATAATCGATTACTGACTAACTAACTACATTTTTCGCTACATCTAAGCAAATTTTGTAATTAAACTATCGGCATAAATTTATTTAGTGCTCAGACAAAACCAAAAAAGGGCCAGGCACACATAAATTCACAAAAACACACGCACGCACACACACATGTGTGCGCGCTCACACACACGCACATGCGCTCACACACACACATAAATGCATGCACACACACGCACACAAACACACACATGCACACAAACACACACACACACACATGCACACAAACACACACACACACATGCACACAAACACACACACACGCATGCACACACACACATGCATGCATGCACACACGCACACAAACACACACACACATGCACACAAACACACACACACGCACATGCAAGCACGCACACACACACACACGCACATGCATACATACAAACACACACACGCACACACAAACACACACACGCACATGCAAGCATGCACACACACACACACACATGCACACAAACACACACACACACACACAAACACACACACACACACGTCAAGCACGCACACATACATGCACACACACACACACACACACACGTGCAAGCACGCACACATACATGCACACACACACACACACACACACACACACACATGTGCATGCACAGTTATTACTCACACACTAATTCGACCTCTATGCTCCCATGCGTACCATTTCAGTATAAAATACATGCTCTAGGCTAAACACATTTATAATGTGTATCTAAATCAGCGAACGCAGCATAAATCATTGTTTAATGCGGCGGCCGGCAGGCATTGTTTATGTATGGAAGCCCAAAACGCTGTTTTATTACCTCTGCATGTTGAAATACAACTGCAAATCATTAAACAGAGAAACACCGCGCAACATTACATTTCGCGCAATCCATTACACGCGATGAACGTATCAGACGACGAAAACAGTGACGATCCTACATTCCAACCGGTAACGGCAACGGCAAACTGTTTTACGAGTAGACTACTTCACAACTAAGCGTCAGGCTGCCGAACTGCTGCTTTTGCGCATAATTGTGAACAGGCCTTAATGCAGAAAATAATGTAAAGAACGGCAGCACCACGAATGACCTTGACATTATCATACGTATAAATATTGTTCCTTTCTATAGTCATTTACTACATATATATATACATATATTATTATTATTACTATTATTATTATTATTATTATTATTATTATTATTATTATTATTATTATTATTATTATTATTATTATTATTATTATTATTATTATTATTATTATTATTATGATTATTATTATGAGTTTATTTCGCATGAGAATATACAGCTTACAAAGACAACAGGATGTTAGTAAAGTAACATATCCATAGAACTCAATGTTGTAATAACCGTTCATTTCAGTTCCCTTGTAATTATATTACAGTATACAGTGTTGTAAGAAGCTACAACAGATATCTTAAAACATAATCTTTAAATGAGTTCTTAACCTTTGACTTTACATTTTCGTTTAGATCTACAGAACAACCATATTTAAATCTTAAATTTACTCGACTGTCGGTGTTGTTAAAACTTGGGGTTTTGTAGTCGGAGTCGAGACTCGGGAGTACACTTATTGTTAGAGGAGTCGGTGTCAGAATTGGTAAAAAATAGACAAAGTCAAGGTCCAGTTACTTTTAACTTTCAACTCATTTATGCATAACGTCATTTACTTTTATTCGTCATACGTCATAACGTCATAATGTATGACATAACGTCATACATTTATTTACGCATAACGTTTTGGGATTTGTGTCTATGCAGCTGCTCTGTTTTCCGAGCACAAGAAGTAGCGATGAAATGCCACTGTAGCTAAATATTGAGAGCACTACAAACTATTACTAAAGACAGGAGTTGGAGTTGTATTCGGAAGTTGCGGCTCCTAAAATTTTTGGAGCCGGAGTCAGAGGTGAAGTTGGATCCTCTAAATTTCTAGGAATCGGAGTCGGAGCCAGAGTCAGGAATTTAATGAACCGACTCCACAACCGCGATTACTATTTAAACACACATTTCATACGCCTACACTCTTATATATTACAAAGCCACGTTCTGAGTTAAGAACAAAAACAATCTTTTAGGAATAATTAGCTTCCCGAAGAAGTAAAACTCAATAGGTCAAAGCCATGTTTAAAACTGAAGCACACCTTGCTAATGCCATGTTCTGGAATGGTGACTAGACAGGATTTTTGTCTTTCTATGTTTGCTCCGGTACATGTGATGCTGAACAGCGTGCCAAGCGGGGCAGTTTTTGCCATTTGGACAATTACCCAGTTGGATCTTCTAAATTTCTAGGAATCAGAATCGGAGCCAGAGTCAGGAGTTCAATGTACCGATTGCACAGCCCTGCACTCCCCTCGCACACCCTAAATTTGCTCATTGACAATACTATTTTTGTAACTGTGTTCAAGCTTTGTGTGAAACAAAATATTGTTACGGAGGCACCTGTGTCGGGTCAGGTGTAGGGCCCTCTACACGCCCTGCTTCCACGTCAGCACCGACTCACCCCTTTCCTGTAGGTCCAGGCGTCTTGTTTGGGGGCCTACACGTGGTGTGAGAAGCCAGCTGACCTGGAATGCCAGTATAAAAGCGTGTAGAGGTCACTACAGCCTTGATTTCTGACACAGGTGCTCCTCGGGTGTAGTGCTGTTACTGAGTCGGTTAGTTATTTTTTTGTGCACATGTATTTTATTCCCTATTTTATTAGTGCAGGTAATAAACTCCGTACAGTGTAGTTTTTGTGTATTTTATTTTATGAGAGTTAAATGACATGCTATAACAGGTATATGGTACTAGTTTACAGACATTAACTTAGTTAATTAGCATTAGTTAATTAAAATTAACATTTGTAGCAAAGTAATCAGTTACACAACGATAGTAAAATGGATAGTAAAATTACACAGCTACGCCATCTTGGAGTTCGACTCCCTGAGCCGAATTCAGTCCAATATCATAGTCCATAGTTGTTGTTTTACATGACAATTTGGTAACTAACTTCACCAAGATATAGACACCTGCAAAAGCAAACTGTAGTAGACGGTGGACTTTCGTTTTGCTGAGACATCGTGTCCTGGCAGTATTTACAGTAACTGTCTAACTGTACAATTCATAAACTAAAGACGGCACTTATGTTATACTCACAGCTTTGTTGACACTAGTTCTAAAACGTACTATGGTTTTATTGCAAATTTACGACTCTCTCTCCAGACAGTTCTGCTAGAATAGGTCACGGGTCACAGTAACCTAGTTGAACGTAAATTCTGATCCATAACTTACGGTGTACACACAGTGAAGTGTGGCCGAGTACACAAGCACGCAAACGTAGTACAGCTCTTACAAGAAATGCACAGTACACATGCCTTCGTAGACTGTACATTGTATTTGAAAACGTAAAATGTTTACGGACATTGCTTATTAAAGCAAAACCGGACACAATCTTAAATTGTGGGTCAAAACAATCTACTCTTTAAAACATACTATTTTTTTCAAAAATGACTCGTTTAACAACTATTACCACACAAACACAACTTCACGTTCGCGCCACTAGTTCTTCGCTTTTACATGCATTTTGCCATTCGCTAGTTAGACGGGCACTAGCGCCTGCATTTCAGAAACGCATTGCAAAAATACAGGTGTTGTACCTCTCAGTTCAGATGTGTTAGTTGGTGACGAACGACAGCTCATGCGTGAGTGCAGTGGCAAATTTGAAATTTGAATTTTTATCTTAAAGCTTGCCTAGTTTTAGAACAACACACTGAATATCTCACAGTAGCATTGTACTTCAACTTTCTCTTTCGCAAACACGTGCAACACGCTCGTGCAATATTTTTGCTGTTAAAAATTATGTTCGTTTGTGACGTCATCCATAATTGAGCTCGCCCGCCGTTAATTAAGTTTTTAATCAATTATTTAATTACCAGAAGCGCTTTTGCAGTATTACTGATGTCAAACGTATACTTTTTATCGGATTTGAAAATGGCGTAGCATACGAAAAATCATCCTGTCTTTCTTTAAAAACTGGCTAAAAATTTATTACAACAAGAACAACAGCGACAACAATAAGATCCGGCATCGTGGAGAAACGGATCTTCTTAAACGAACATTGCAAGCGGGTGGCCCAAAAATAAAAACAATTCTAGCAGTACTTTGGGATTTTCATTTTCACATAAAGACAGTGTGCACAGGAGTGTATTAAAATGTCGTGTTTTTCAATTGTAATGCTTTTTATGTAGTTAGCTTTTGTAAGGTTAATCAAATTCTGCATAGGTTGTTTTTCAATTCATTTTACAGGTAATTATATATAAACTTTCTTTATCTTAAGTGGATTAACATGTTTTTCCACTGTGCAACAAATACATTTTAGTTGAGAACAGATACATACAACTGGTTATCAAGAATATAGTTATATAGATAGTTTGTTCAAAAACACAAGTACTTCATTAGTTAACACTTAAAATTGAAATATAAAAAAGCTCACAGAGTACAGAAGCGATACCAGGAACAAATGGTACGTTTCCTTTCAATATTTTAAAGAGTAGATTGTTTTTACCCACAGTTTAACATTGGGTCCGGTTTTGCTTTAAGTAGGCCTAGGCCTATGTTGTTGACTATGTATAAACACTAGTAGATGGTAATGATAGTTCGATGGCCTTTGCTCGATGAATGCCTAGGTACCGAATTTTAGTCAATGTGCTTCCAAAAATAGCAAATGTACTTCCGACGTGAAGCGTTTTTTTCTTGTCTGCATTGACTAACGAATCCTCTAGCAAACAAAACAAAAACGCACCTATCTAGACTAAACTCCAAGGTGCAAACGTGTCAAATATCGCCCCGATGAGAGAGGTTTTGAAATAAACACACGGGGAGGAGATTGGCAGGTCAAGTCAGTACCAAACATGCATACTAACAAAAGGAAAAAGTTTGGAAGTGGGAAACGTTGTTCTGTCAGCTCTGTCAGCTGCCCCACTGACCCATTTACATATCTTGTGACCCGATAACCATATGACCTCATTACCAGGGTGGGGTCACCCTATAGGCTACTGTTGGCTATAGCTTAGGACACCTTGAAGGAAGTTTATATATAATTACCTGTAAAATGAATTGAGAAAACAACCTATACAGAATTTGATTAGCCTTACAAAAGCTGATTATACAAAAAGCATAACAATTGAAAAACACGTCATTTTAATACACTCCCGTACACACTGTCTTTATGTGAAAATGAAAACCCCAAAGTATTGCTAGCATTGTTTTTATTTTTGGGCCACCCGCTTGCAATGTTCGTTTAAAAAGATCCGTTTCTCCACGATGTCGCTGTTGTTCTTGTTGTAATAAATTTTTAGCCAGTATTTAAAGAAAGACAGGACGATCTTTTCATATACTACCCCATTTTCAAGTTCAATAAAAATCGTACATTTTAACACCAATAACACTGCAAAAGCGTTTCTGATAATTAAATAATAGATTAAGCTCTTAATTAACGACGGGCGAGCCCAACCAAGTCACGTTTCCTTCCAATAATTCAAAGAGTAGATTGTTTTAGCCTACAGTGTAAGATTGGGGCAGGTTTAAGTTTTGGGGGCCTTCAAGCCTTGGTAAGATTTGGTAAAAGGTCAGTTTTTGACAACCGCTGTGTTGAAATATGTAGTAATTTGATTTGCAATAAATAGCAAAATAGTCGCATGTGTTAAAGAATATTTTTACTGACAAACAAAAGAAGTAGCTATTCTAGTTTATTTTAAAAAAATTGCAATACGTCTACTTATAAGTTTACAAGGTATGTAAAAGTCGCTAAGATTTACAAGGTAAGTAAAAAAGACAAGACTGGGCGAATTACAAACACGATAGGATACGTTGAACAGTATGACCATTCAGGGCCTATTTCAAGGGGGGGGAGTGGGGATACTTTCCCTGGGCCTCACCCTCCAGGGGGGCCTCGCGCCAAGGTAACATTTTTTGCTTTATTCGAACATACTGCCTCCTCTCTCTCCCTCTCTCTCTCTCCCCTCTCCCTCTCTCTCTTCTTCCCCCTCCCTCCCTCTCTCTCTCTCTGCCTCCCTCCCTCCCTCCCTCTCACTCTTTCTCTTTCTCTCTCTCTTTCTCTCTCTCTCTCTCTCTCTCTCTCTCTCTCTCTCTCCCTCTCTCTCTCACTCTCTCTTTTGCCACACGTGCGCCATTTGCCAGTATTGACAAGTATTAAGGACTGGTCTTGAGAATAAAAAGCAGTTTTTCTTTCAAGTGTTCTTTCCTTTAACAACTGTATAACTCCATATTTTCTCTTCGAAAATGCTTCTACGGCGTTCTAGCAGTTCAAAAAATTTCTGGGCGCCAACCACGGTAGCGCCCCCCCCCATGAGCCCTCACACGCCCCACTTCCCCGGGCCTCGCCTAGGCTGAAATAGGCCCTGTGGCCATTTGCACTTTCGCATACTTAGCTTAGCTTGAACGTATTTCTATTGGAAAACAAGTATTACAAAACGGCTTGAACAGAACAGACAGTTTTTACCAACTGACAAATATTCTCACTAAT